>QLPG01005111.1:0-11446 GCA_003314385.1 Gomphus sp. MG54
TAACTCATTAATGCCATAAAATTGAAAAAACAGGGCGAGCATACGTCATATCTAAACAATCATCGAAGGAGTCCCTGTAGTTGAAACTCTTCTCAGCAGGTTTCGCATCGTCACCTTGCACTTTAATGATCTGCATTTTTCCATGAATCCGGAGATTCTACAAGCTACAAACACGTTCATGTCCTTATTAGCACAATCCCCCTGATAGAAGGGACAGTGCGCACCCATACATTAGGAAAACCGGAAAGCACTTAATCAGCCACTTATTAAACAGACCCAGAAATTAGCATGAACCTCCAACGTCAAAACACATATGCCAGTGGTCCTCTCTGAAACTCCAGTATCTCAAATGCTTCCCTGCACTCCCTATACGCCCTGCTGGACAGAACGTGCTGCATATGGTGCCACACATGAATATCAAGATCACATCCCGAGTCGGCCACAGTGGCGAGGCCTCTGCAGAACCTCAACGTCTCAAATACTCAACCATATTGAGAAATTTCATACTCGCATCATGCTCATAAAAGGGACACGGGTGATAAGTCATCTGGAACATGAGGTTGTCAGAGATCTCTTAGGAGCCACGACAACGTCCATTGTATCAGGACTCGTTTATATTTGCTTTGGTGAGGTCGAGAGAATGCGTGATGTTTCCTGCGAGGCTGGCATGACGGCGGAAGGCGGGATTTGGGCTTATGTACGAGGGTGTATATCTCACCTTTGAAGAAGATATTAAAGCAACTATTCTACCTGAACAAGAGTCATATAGATTATATGGACGGATAGAAAGGCGGCTTACGCGATGAAAGAAGGGTAAGATATAAGCACCGGTGACTCAGGAATTTTCATGTCACGCTGAGTGCTAATTATGTAAACCAGAATCAGGAACTTCCGGTTACTCAACAAGGAGTGCATAATATCTTTTTGACAGTGTATCCATGTAATTATGCACCAGAGATTTAGGACGTGGGGCTGCCAAAGAGAGTGGTGCAGCAGGGTCATGAGCAGGTGTGTCAAGTGTTTGTGGGGTGTGTTGATGGTAATGGATTTCCTCAAGTATGGTTATTGTTTTTGGTGTTGCCCACCAAGCCTTACCCGCTGTGAGGTCGTCGTTACCCACCCATCCGTCAGCCCTCAAATTTTCGTTGGTGCCATCCTCACATCTTCTCCGCATTTCGACCTGCAGTTCTGCATTACTCCACGTCCAGTCCCCGATTTAAACTTCTGGCTTCAAAAAACTTACCTGGTCAAGGTTCTCTCACCGTCGTCATTGCATCGTAGTCACCATCGCTGCTCCGTTGTGACTTCCTCATCTCCTCATTCATCGAAGGCCCAATATCGTACTCGATCTCATTTTTCTTTTGCAGATTGAATTTATCTCTGCAATTTTTGCACACTTCATATTTCAGTAACCGTTCTAAGAGAAAAACAAGTGAGAACAGATGACATTCCGTCATCATCCCGGGATGGACAGACATACTTTCAGGGATCTCCCAATTATCGTCAACCATGATCCGTGCACCATTCGCCATAGCTTATCAAAATATACCGGCGATCATGCCATATCTGGACCCGTTCCTTTCCATCAGTACTGGCCGTGCCTGTGCCTGATTTCATATCCCGCAAACCAGACTATATATAGAATGGAATATTAATCACAACAAAGCCCCACTAGTGTTTATGCGAATCTCCCGGAGGATGTCCGGGGTCATGCGGCATGTGAGACTCGATAGACGTTCTCCCCGGACCCATGAAAGTAGCTTTACTATTATCAGGTTGCCGGTCATTAGAACAGAGTTGTTCCGATTAGATTTCCTTAGTTACGCCCCAAATTAATGCTAATTTATCGAATGTTTCATGTTCGTCATGCCATTCACCCAGTTCAGATCTGTCGGACTCAGAGTGACAGAACTTGCCCTGACAATCAGGCAAGCGCCGCCACTCGGGCACCATCACAGATATCAGATTGAATAGACCTGGATCGCCGCAGACTCGGCAAGTTGTTAGGGTTATTCCACAGACGGAACAAGATCCCAGAGAATATTTTGGATTAGAACTTCTCGACCCTCACTGGAAGTTGACAACCGCGCCAATCAGGGCTGCGGCACCGATGGGATCACTCTATTAGATTCGATACGCGACTTGGTATGGTCTGTGCACCGATCCCATCGATCAGGGTCGATCACAGCCTCCGGTCATGTGGGCGTCGGGGAACGGCAATCAATCCGGTATACCTTGGCACGTTACACCGGCCCGATATTGGCATGGCGTCTATCACATCGGAGGTACGATATGATCGGGTACATCTTGGCAATCACACTCATTAGAGTTACGCCAAACTCAGATTAGGTTAGACTTTGTCGGCTTGATCCGGCTATGCCACAGGGACGCCACATTGTGCCTATTACGCCATTCCGGCGCCACATGGATCATCGGCTGTGATCGTGAGAATGAAGGCTGAGCGACCACTTGACCACAATTACGATCATGGTGAACCACATCGGCTTCAGAAGTCGATGTGTGCGCTACACGTCCGCTATATCATCTCTTATACTCCAAATACCTGGTCATCACCAACCAAACACCACTTCACATCCCCCATTTCCAGCTCTTCGAACCCATGTAGCGTTTGGAGTCAACGGTGGGCAGGAGGGAGGTACCATAGACGGAGATGCCATTTTGGGGGTGAATTCTTTTCCGGCTGTGGTTTGAAATATCAACTTTTCGTTCTTGGATATGAGCATGACAACTTAAAAAACCATTGAAAAGTCAGCTTTGTGTTCGTAGATGTATATTATTTCCATGGATTCGTCGACAATTTGGATTCCTGTTTGGCTTGAATTTACTCTGAAGCTGTCTTGTGTGGAATTTAGGTGATAGAGGTACAATAGAAACATGTAAAAATTTTGTATATCGAACCCCTCATGGACGTGGCGAGGGTGGAGAAAATGTAGAGCGCAAATGTCTTGTAGCAGTGAACCATGTTCCCTCTGAGAAAGAGCCCTTCTTATCTCAAATTCCTAGTGGGTGGTAATGAATTGGGAGGAAGGGTGTCCTAGATGGTACACAACATGGAGTATGCCAGGAGGGCTTGTGTATATTCCTAAGAGAAGGATAAGAAGAGGATTTGAGCTAGGGTGCAAGGTCTTCGATTCAAGTTCAGCGACGGGGTATATGGGAGATTGTGAAGGCCAAGTTCAGTCCGAGATCACTTGGGGCTCGTCGTCGACACTACCGAGCCAATCCTGTTGTCTCAATGGCTCCACATTCCGAGTATAAGATTGATTATACGCTCGGGATCATGGCTGGACTGGATAGAACTCTGCGAATCTTGGGTCCTTATCTCTGTTTGACATCCCCGTCATTCACACTCTACATCACACATGCAGTATTACTACTTCAAGTGTGGCCTCTGTGATTTACCCCAAAGAGGGCATGTCATCGTGATTCAAAATCATGATAACCAACTGGAATCCGTGTAGCGTACCGAATCAACTCTGTCCCAGTTCAATGGTTGAGTATGTCAAACAAAATACCATCTGTGATCTAAAGATGGTGAAAACCTGATACAGGATAAAAGGTAAAGTGTTCCTAAGGCATAGCCGATGAGGTCTCATTAATTTGATCGGCGTGTTGGAGCATTTGTAATAAAAGATAAACACTGTAGCTTCAATTTCATCATCGGTGGGGTCACTGGATCTGGTATATTGTATAACTTTTGATACTTCCGTGGCTGATCTGGTCGGAGGTAGCAGAACTCAGACGTAATCAGTCCGAATGAGATACCAATTTGCGATAACTTAGTATAGTATGACACATTTTGTGTGGTACCAGATCACCCTTTCTCCAATCCAGGGGTGATTGGGATTTGGTTTGAATATTTGGGCAACCAACCATGTATCGACGCGACACCGCTCGCGAAATTAATAAACATCGCCAGGAAGTTATCCTTCGTAGGACATTTGATAGGCGATCAATAGGCAATCTTCCCGGATCATCTATTCATGAACAGGGAACTTACACTAGGGAATATAAATTACAAACCCAAGCCAAAATCAAACCGGCAGATGAAAGCAGGCAACATATGACAATCGGCAAAATGCAGGGCCACCAAACAATGGGCAAAAAAGGTAAAAAAAATAAAAATAACCAAACAAAAATGTTAACGAGTAAATAACAATGGTGAGGAGTTGAAACAATGTCGGAAGACACGACAGAAGGGCAAGCCACACAACGTCAGAGGTTGGCTGCGAAATTCAGTGTCGAATTCGCCTTATTTTTATTTTATTTTGTGAAGGGACCGTTAGACGACCCCACACGCGACGCCACACTGCATCACGGCTGAAGACGGCAAGTTTGAGGGCATCCGATGGATTCCAACCAGTCCAGATCGTGCAAGGAGACAGGACTGGAATTGAATCGTTAAAAGATGCCAGACACTGCCCTAGGTTAGCAAGATCTTGCGAAGTTGAGAGTGCCGAGTTGGGGTTCGACTCGATGGTGCGATGTGTTGTGTGCTGCATGCAGTGCGTGAGTTTGTTGCGCTGGTAACTAGGACACTGACGATGTGGACTCGAAATATATCCAGGATACCATTGAGAGATCTTGTGCTCAAGTGCTCCCTCCGTTCTCACCACCTCCGAACTGTCCTCTGAGGAGTGTTTTGGAGTTGGTGAATATCACATTGTTGTCAGACGTTGATGAAATTACAGAGATAGATTCAATCTGCAAACGAAAAACAAGGTCGAGTACGATGGCGAGCATTCGATGTACGAGCGGACGAGCGGATCGCAACGGAGCGGTGATGACGACTACGATGGACAGACGACGGTGGGACAACCTTGATCAGTTGATTGTTTTGAAGCAAGGAGTTTAAACCAGGAGTTGTACGCGTCGTAACGCGTAATTGCTGGTCGAACCGCGGAGAAGATACCGGTTAGAGGTGATGATGGTACCAACGAGAATTTGAGGTCTGGCGGGTGGGCGGATAACCACGACCTCACAGTGGGTGTTCAGTGCTGGCGGGTAGCATCAAATATAATCGCCATACTTCAGGAATCCCATTCCCACCAACACATGACCCTCCTGCCCTGCACCACTGCCTTCCGCCACCCCACCCCTAACCCCCGAGCCGTCCCTCTGCCCCTACCAGGACAATTGTGGCGCAGCGGCTGCTCATCTGCCCCAGAGCTCTCGGGCAGTCCTTGCGCCTTGCGCTTATATGAGGAGTGGGATGGGCAGGAGCACGGAAACACGTTGACGGCCATTCCAGGGCCGCTCAGGTAAGGCTGGGCCCGCTGAGGTGAGGATTAGACTTGTTGAGTGGAGGCCATCGCGGATGTGCACAGTCAGTCACACTTGTACGTCATTGATCGTCGACTTCGGAGATAAAGGGACGAGCTGCACCGATGGGAAGTTGTAGGTAATTTAAACTGAGATCCCTATTTGAATATGAGCATAGCGTTACTACGTTGAAAATTGAGAGACGATTCCCACGGAGATGAATGAAGAGCGAGGCCATCTCTCATTTCAGTCCAAGTGCCATAGGAATCCTCGGGATACCACATGACGTCATCCAGCCATTGGGGATTGGGGTCGAATGAGGCACGGAATCTGGTCATAATCTCTGGTACACCTGATTCCCGGATATTTGGACCATCGTTGTTTGAAAAAACGTACACGGCGGGATTTGTCACCCCATGATGTGTTTCGGGGTCACATTGGAAGTAGGACCATTCATGTCGCGGCACACTGGGACCGTCCGCGACTGTCAGACTAATGTAAGAAATCCAGTGTATTCTGGTAACTATCTCACGCTGCTGGTCAAAACTCGTTTCTGCGCTTACAAAGATACTAACCTAGTTTCAGTTCATGGGGTTGAATAGAGAGGCCAGGACGGTCGATCATCAAGCGCGCGTGGTCACGCAACCACTTCCAGGCATGTGTTTCATCCAAATTATTGTATCGTAAAGTAATAAACATGGAAATTGACGCGGGAATAGCGAGAGGGAAGAATCTACGATGAGTGGTTAACAAGAGAGACAGAAAAGTAGAAATGGACTTGCCTGCGCCGTTGGAAAGTCTGACCTGCTTGGCTAAATATAGGTTCGGCGGGAGGCTCCTCGGGGTATACACTGGCATAGCAATCCCGCTGATAATTCCAGGACAGTAATCCAGTTTGTCCTTGCATGTGGTCATGAACATTGTCGACAACGACAAATTTATCATTTTTGTCAACATAGCCAATGTCACCCAAACCGACCTCACGACTGGCAACACTGAAACTGGATGGCATGTAATAAGAACCCTCCGCTAGCCAGCCTTGCTCAAAAAATGCAGCCCCGACTATAGGAAGCTTGATTTCGTCAAATCGACTTCCAAGAATGTCCACAAGGTCTTCAGTGCGGTGCGTCCATGACGAGGAGCGAAGCATGAGCGCTCTCAACCAGTTGACGGGGTTAGGATCGTATCCGCCCCATGTACTTCTATAAAAAGATAATTATATACCAGGAATGTACGGTATCTTCGAATACTGACCCTGGAAGGATAATTGTCATTTCAAATAGAATGTTTTCAACAGACTACCGTGATCCATGAGCATGACTGGGATCATCTAGCGGCAAACATGGAAACTTACCTTTGGGTGTCTGTCTTCACCTGATAATTCACCGCCATATATCAGTCTCCACTGGGGTCGATCATGTTTTCTCTGCACAGTAACGCAAAGGCCGTCACACTAGAGATTGTCAGCAAGGTTCAATTCAGAAAATCAATTCATTACCATTCCAAAACCAGGGAACACAAATCCTCCCGACAGTTGAGACTCTGCCAATGCCTAGTCATGGATAATACTATAAATAATTATTTGAGTGACTGAGTGTGTCATACCAGAACTGATGTCCGCTGGTCCAAAAGGTGCATCAATACAAATACAACCTCATATATGCCATCACAAACCATGTCATAGAGTCCATATATACACTCCACGGGGTTTGATGACACCGTCCGTCTGAACCAACTCCTCAAACTCTCGAGATTGTCGCCTGGCATGTGATATACCTCGAACGGGATCCTGCAGGTGATTCTGCTCGCTCCGATGAGCTGCAATATCGAAGGGTCCCTGCAATAGAACGATCAGTAATCGTTACACTTAATCTCCAACCAAAACTCACATGATATCTCTGCGCAAAGAGATGTCTCGCTCAAACTACGACACGATCAAAAAATAGCGAAGAGTCTGGAAAAAACGGGGGACTTGCCAGGGTTGTCTTCAATTGAGAAGGCGAGCCATGGTACGTTTTTACAAGAACTATTCGACCATCATGTCGGTCTGCTTTATGCAGCTTGACTGTGACAGAGGTGATAGATGAGTTCAAGCAAGGACGCAGATCCACTCCATAGTGATTTATGGTCTCAAGAAGGTTAATATCATCACGTGTATAAGTTCGTATCTGTAATTGAGCATCAGAATACTGCGTTTCAAAAAAAATTCAATGTTACGTGCGTCGGGATCATCTAAGGAACTTGAGGACATTGGTATTGGCCGACTATTCATACCTTCAAGGTGTATGTGCTGTGAGAGTGGAATAAATGGCTGGAATAAAGTCTAATCTCACTGCCAAAATGTATGTTCACATTTCCCTTGGCATCTGAAACAGAAAATGTGACATTTTTCAGCACTTCGTATATGCAACATTGATCAACAAGTGGCTTCACAAATTTGGCTCTCATGCATTTTGAAGTTTATTAATGGCGATGATGTAGATTGTGCTTCTGACATAATGGTAAGGTGTGCAAGGACAGAAATTCAGGGATCCTAGATGGGGCATACCTGGATCCATTTCACCGCTTGTTTTCTGGCTTTGAGGTTCTCTAATCCTGCTGCCGCTGTTCTGCTGCAACCGTAGTATGCGTTTGAAAACTTTGAAGATAGGACGAGAGCTATGGTGTAAAAATACCCCGGCACACATAAAGAGTAAAGTATTAAGGATTATTAATCTTTCAACAAGGAATAAACGGGAAGCGAAAAAAACACATACCCCGCATTTGATTCATCAGCATTCGACTTTATCTGTTTCGTTCGCACGATTGAGGGTGCATTCGACGGGCGACTCATGAGCGTTGAGGTTCGTGTAGCGGTGGTAGGCAGTAATTGATCGGGAAGATGATTCGTGGCAGCAGACGCGACAACTCTTTCAAGCTTTGCGTCACCGTGCCATACATCCGAGACGTGTTCACCAGCACAATGTAGATCAGAGTCTTCGAACACCTCACAAACATTATGCCCTATTGCTCCTTCGGCGTTGGATACTTCATTCTCCGCAGGCTGAGGAATACTAGAAATGTGGTGTTTATCTCTCAAGCGAAGGATAGAACTTTGAACATTCATGGTGAAGGGCGGTGGCGAAGGATTGAAGTGGTTCGAGAGGTGGAAGGCTGGCGTTATACACGAATTGATAAGGGCTGTGCAACTTAGCGCTGAAACACAGCGCTGTGCCAACATCTGGGGCAGTGCAGGCCGAATCGTCCGACTTTAAATATATCTTCCGTGGGTAAGCTGTCGTTGTTAAACTCCAAAGCTTATACATTCATTGAGTAGCGCTCAGATGTCGAGATCTGGTCAGATGAAATGTTATTTAATTCTATATTTACAAGGCTTGGCTCACCATTCATCATATAAGACTCGTGGTCCATGAAACATGTACTTTAAATGAGATATTTTGGAAACAACGTGAATTTCGACACCGTTCGTTACCTGGCATCGGGGATTCAGTGTGACAAGACTGTGGAAAGCGAATTGGAAGACAGTTGAGGCATAGCATGAACACATAAAGAATGAAACACTGGACTGATACCGGTGTTAGGGATTGCTTAATAGTCATACAACCCTGGTAATGGACAGGCCTGGTAACAAGAGACGATATCAAGGGGCCAGCGCGATGCGTTAGATAAAGGGAGATTTCTTAATTAAGCAGTTATATGATGAGAGAAACCCATGTCGATGATATCTAGTTTTGTGTGCTGGAGCGCACGCCCACAGGATCTGGACGTTGCAAAAAATGCTTCTCTAGAGTGATGTTTGTAAGAAAATTTTGAAATCACGAAACAACTTAGTATGTACACCAATATTCCTCCATAAACGAGAAAAATATTACCGCCTCACCGCCGCTCGACGAATCTTTGGACCGTGCAACGACCATGAGCTTCTAAATGATGACAGAGACTAAATCTCTGGTGTATAATTACATGGATACATTGTTAAAAAGATATTATGCACTCCTGGTGGAGTGACCGACAGTTTTTTGTTCTGGTTTACATAATTAATTAGCACTCAGCGTGACATGAAAATTTCTCAGTCACGTTGTACTTAGATCCGTTCTTTCATCAGAGCTCAGATGTAAGCCCCCTTTTTCTGTCCATACTAGAAGTCTAGATGACTCTTGTTCAGGTAGAATAGTTGCTTTAATATCTTCTTCAAAGCTGAGATATTCACCCTCGTACATAAGCCCAAATCGCACCCTCAGTCAGGCCAGCCTCGCAGGAAACATCACGCATCCCCTGGACCTCGCCAGAGTAAATCTAAACGAGCCCTGATACAATGGACTTTATGGTCGCTCCTAAGGGATCTCTGTCAACCTCAAGTTCCAGATGACCTATTACCCATGTCCCTTTTATGAGCATGATGAGAGTATGAAATTTCTCGACATGGTTGAGTATTCGAGATGTTGAGGTTCTGCAGAAGACTCGCTACTTTGGCCGACTTGGGATGTGATCTTTATATTTATGTGTGGCAGCATATGCCAGCACGTTCTGTGGAGCAGGGAGCTTAGGCGATGCAGGGAAGTATTTGAGACACTGGAGTTTCAGAGAGGAGCACTGGCATATGTGGTTTCATGTTGAAGGTTCATGCTAATTTCTGGGTCTGTTTGACAGGTGGCTGATTAAGTACTTTCTGGTTTTCCTAAGGTATTGGTGCGCACTGTCCATTCTATCAGGTGAATTGTGCTAATAGTGACATGAACGTGTTTGTAGTTTGTAGAATCTCCCGATTCATGGAAAAATGCTGATCATTAAAGTGCAAGGTGACGATGCGAAACTCCCAACACGAGTTTCAACTACAAGAACTCCTTCGATCGTTGTTTAGATATGCTGTATGCTCGTGCGTTTTTTTTTTTTCATTTTTTTTTTCAATTTTATGGCGTTTATGAGTTATTTCATACATTTGAATTCTTTAGTGCTTCTTTTCTCACATTAGTTGTACTTCTGGCTTTATATTCAAAGTCTGCTTGATTGTTTGGCTTATCTGTTTCATATCTGTTCTATTAGGTGCGGGATTCGGAAGCTTGTATACTAGAATATATCTGATATACCCTTCATATTCTGGATCCCAAGCTACACTTTGTGTTCTTTCGTTATTCTTCCACACGGAAGATCCGAACGTTTAAGCACCGTTCTCTGGAGCAAATCTCCGGATCTAGATATCTCCTTGTCTAATATTGATCTAAATTAATTGTCCATTAATTCATCTTCGAGCCCCACGTGCCTTCCTCCATGGGTCCGGTAAAAATGGCCATCGAGTCTCGCTCCGAGGCATCTTATATGATGAATGGTGAGTCAAGCCTAGTAAATATAACAATACATAACATTTCCTCTGA
Source organism: Gomphus sp. MG54 (assembly GCA_003314385.1). Lineage (NCBI taxonomy): Eukaryota > Fungi > Basidiomycota > Agaricomycetes > Gomphales > Gomphaceae > Gomphus > Gomphus sp. MG54. Next base: position 10,656 of record QLPG01005111.1, read on the forward strand.
CCTGATCTAGACATCTGAGTGCTACTCAATGAATGTTCCTGTGGCACGTATAAGCTTTAGAGTATAACAACGACAGCTTACCTATGGGAAATATGTATGAAGTCGGACAATTCAGCCTGCACTGCCCCCAGATGTTGGCACAGCGCTGTGCTTCAGCGCTAACATGCACAGCCCTTATCAACTCGTATATAACGCCATCCTTCTCCATCTCGAACCATCTCTATCCTTCGCCACCGCCCTTCACCTCATGAATGTTCAAAGTTCCATCCTTCGCTTAGGAGATAAACACCACAGCTTGAGTATACCTCAACCTGAGGAGAATGAAGTATCCAACGTGGAGGGACGAATAGGGCATAAGATATGTGAGGCTGCAGAGGGGCTCGAGGCCTCTAATCTGAACTCTGTTGGTCAACACGACTCGGATGTATGTCTCGGAGACCCAGTGACGGAAGGGGTTACCATATCTGCTACTTCGAACTATCTTCCCAACCAAATAATCCCTACCACCGCTACACGACTTTCAACGCACATGAGTGGGCCATCGAATGCACCCTTGATCATGAAAATGAACCAGATAAGGTCGAGTGCTAATGAACCAAATGCTGGGTACGTGCTTTGTTCGCTTCCCGTTTATTCCTTCTGGAAAGATTAATCATTCTTAATGCTATACTCTTAATGTGCGCCGGGATATTTCTACACCACAGCTCTCGTCCTATCTTGAACATATTTAAACGCATATTACGGCTGCAGCAGAACAGCGGCAGCAGTATTAGAGAACCTCAAAGCAAGAA
>QLPG01005113.1:0-10686 GCA_003314385.1 Gomphus sp. MG54
GGGGGGGGAAGAGAGTACAAGGGGCAATATAAAACGAAGAACAAAGGAGTGAGGTACACAATGATCCTGTGCATTATCTATCAAAGGAGCAGAACCTTGACTTTGGAATCTTCGGAGGTTCAGGAACACGGATCCTCAGAATGATGCATCAGAAATCCAGAAATTGGTTATTCAGACTTTGAGCGATCGGAGAGGTCCTGGAAATGGTGCGGGTGGTTGTGGGGTTTAATGTGGGTTTATTTGGTGGCATGGGCCATAACACTCATCCTCATTCCTTATCCACCTGATCCTATTCACCAATCCAATAATCCTACCCATTCCACTCCTTGTTCCTTGACCTGTCTCACCTTGGGACCTCCTGTCCTTGTTTTATCCACAGCTACGACACTGTTGTCTTATAGTCTGGCACTCCCTATTGTTCTGTCCTCGGCTACATTCCTATTATTGTATTTTCATTGTCATATCCCTTTCTGCATTCCTTCATTCTAATTATCCTTGGTGTGGACAATACCCTCACACGCTCTGCATACCTTATTGTCCACATTCCTTATTCCACATGTCACTTCTTAACCTATATAAGTAGGACATGGATGTACATACTTCCCCATTCTGGGTATCAACTAGGCTTAGCCCCTTTATCTCTTCTTCCCTCTGTAAAGTCCTCCACTCGGGCCAATACTTTTGGTACCCCCAGGTATCTTCTCTGTCCCAAATCGGTCACACCCATGGCAAGTAGGGCATAATGCAAGAGTACATTGAAGCCAAAGCCACTACTCCCAGCCTGTAGGACTTGGCCACTGCTTGCCTGCATCTTTGGCAGTCCAAAAAGCCTGAAAGGCTCACACCAAAGTTTTGTCACAGCTTCTTGGGTTCTAAAACATAGGCCCTAGTATCATCTGGGAGTGCCAGGACTGGAGCTGAGGTGATCAGGTCTTTGAGTTTTTGGAAAGTGTTATAGCCCATACCTCCAACAACCCCCACAACCACCCCTCCTTATTCCGAGACCTTTCCGACCGAAAGGACGAAGGATCATTTTCCGTAATCTCCGTTCCCGACAAAGTCCGACCCAGAGTCCACTGACCGCTTCCGATCCCATCGCGTCCGAGACACCACCTCTGAGTCCGTCCCCGACCGAGACTCAATACTTTGATAACCGACGCGCAGGACTATCGCGTACCTCGCTCCCTTGTTCTCTCTTTTATATTGACCCCCTTGTACTTCCTTCCCTCTTGTTTTATTACCGGCAAAGATAGTACAAGGCAGTCGCATGTATATAGTCTCTCAGTCGACTAGACTGTTCGCTAGTACGAATATCATCTTAGTCCACCCAGTTCCAGCTCACTCCGGTGAATCTCCTTCTCCTCTCCGAAATTAGGGACAGACGATCGAGGAGGGCGCAACACATAAGTTGAAGCCAAGTCCCTTCGACCTCGAACCCCTCAGTGACCGGATTGATCTATTCCATGACCTGCCCTAAACTTCCGGCGCCTCCGTCTCCGTCCGTAGTCCGTCCGATCCCGATCTCGGTCTTCGGCCCCATTACAGACCTTCGCACTAACCCGGAAAACCCCTTCGGAAGTACTAGCTAAGCGCCTGACACGCGGACTTAACAGAAAGCCCCTTCTTTGGCCTGATCCTATTTCCACACATCTCCCTTCTTGGTAAGGTCAAAGAGAGGGCGAGTGTGGAGCAAGAAGTGTAGGGTGCAAATATGCATCTCACCCCTGAGAGACCAATCTCAATATATTGTATTTTTATATTAATTTCAATATCATTCTGTGTGCAATTCTATTCTAAAAATTTTGACTATAATTTTGTATTTTTACTCTCAATATTGAGAGAGTTATTGTGTATTTTATACTATACTCACTAGGGAATAGCAAGGGTTAGGGTAACCCGCACGGGTCACCGGGTCGGGTGCCCTTGGGTTTGGGTGCGGGTCAAGCCAAGAGCACCCGTGACCCGGCCCAACCCACCGCCTCAACTATGTACGCACGTACGACACGCACGCGCCGCACGCGTACACATACAACATGACCGCGCCGTACGTGCACACACCGACACCAACGTGCCGCACGCGCACGTGCCGACACCAACGTGCCATACATGCACGCGCCAACACGAACGCGCCATATGCGCATGCGCTAACACCAACGCGTATGACACACACACCTGCGGCGCATTCATGTCGTATGTTGCGTGCGCATACGGCGCGTTCATGTGGTATGTTGCGTGCGCGTACGGTGCATTCGTGTTGTATGTCGCATGCGCCTATGGCGCGTGCGGGTGCAGCGCGCACCCGACACCCGTCGACCCATGGGAAAAAAACCATGGGTTGATGGGTTCAGGTTTCCCATGGGTCGGGTGCGGGTCACCCACATTTGACCCGTGGGTGACCCATGCTGTTCCCTAATACTCATGCATGCTTATACATGCACCACATGATGTATGTGGCCAGCTCCCTGGGAAGGGACCGGGAGGTTGGCTCTATACCAAAGAGGATGTATAGGGCCAGCTGAAGGATATATATAGGTGAAACAACACCCATGTATGCCTTCCTCCTCAGTGGTTGACAACACCAAGGATGTGAGCCATTTGTATGAATAAATATGACTTTATGATTGATTTTCGTTTATTTACTTTGTAGTTATATTCCATAGGTATTTTATAAATAAATACTTAGTGGTTGATAACACTGAGGAGTTATATTCCATAGATTTCTCTATAAATTCTCCAAGTAAGTTGCTCATAATCTTATCAAGAAGTCCTTTGTGAACTGCCAGTAGAAGCTGGTGAATCCCAAGAATAACTGGACCTCTTTCTGGCTTGTTAGACTTAGCTACTCAGTCACTCCCTTCAAGATCTTCTTTAGGATATTTAGAAAGGACTCTGGTATACAGGACCCTAGGACTTGGTGGCCAAGCAGTCATTGAGATTAAAAGGGGCAAATATTTTTGCAGCGGTCTTTTCTCCTACTTGACTCTTAGTCTTAACATTAAGTATATAACACCAAACTTTGGTTCACTTGGTTGTACCAGCCAAATGTCCTTACTGTCTAATCCCACACACAAGTGACAAGTCATTCTTCACTAGTATATGACCTCAGCTCAGTACATTCAGCTTGTCAGTTGGTTCATTCCACTTCATCCCATTCCATTCCATCCCCTCTGTCATCGCTTATTCTTTTATATATCATGGTTCCATTCATTTCTATATGTTTCTATGCTTGGTCATTTGACCAAACTTTCTATATCTTGTTACCATGTCTTATCCCTTTGCATACTTGGTTGTGTTACCCTGTAACATGTCAATGTCAGGTATTGGTAATGCTGATGATATGCAGGCTGAGCACTATATTAATAATGCCAACTTCACAATGCTGGCGGGAAGCGGGCAAGTCCTGCAGGCCGATAGGAGTGGCTTGGCTTCAATATACTCGTGTGTTGCACCCTACTTTCCATGCATGCCACTGATTTGGAACAGAAGAGATACTTAGGAGAGTGCTAAGAATGTTGGCCCAAGTAAAGGACTTTAGACAGAAGAAAGGAAAGCAGGAAGGTGTTATTATAGTTGATACTCAGACTGAGGAACTATGTACATACATTCGCTACTTATATATGTTAAGAGGCAGTATGTGGATTAAGGGTGGCATAAGACACAGAGAAAAGAATAAGGTATGGAGACCATATGGAAGTATTGTCCACCACAATCTAGAATAGAACAATAAGATGTAGATGAGAATAAAACAATGAGATATGACTGATAATAAATGATTAGGAGTGTGAGTGAAAAAATAGAACAATAGAAGGTGGCCAAATATAAAACAATAGGGCTGCGACCAAGTAATAAATGAATGGTAAATGTCCTGAGAGGAAACAGTTGAAGGGAAGGATGGGGAATGAAAGAATAATAAGGAATAGAATGGATGGGATAAGGAAAGTAAACCAAATGATAAACTGAATGTACTGAGCTGAGACCATGTACTAGTGAGGAATGACTTGTCACTCGTGTGTGGGATTAAATGGTAAGGGTCGTTCGGTTGGTACTACTGGGTAAACCAGAGCTTGGTATTGTGGGCTTGACAGTCAAGGTCATTCATCCCCATTTCTTTGAATATATAAGTAGTGCATCAGATGTATGTAGTTCTTTGTTCTAATAATCAAATATAGCAATCATCTCTGCTCTTTGTATAATTCCTTACTTGGGACAACACTCTTGGCACTCTCCCAAGCCATCTTCTTCTAAAATCCAGTGGCCTTATGGAAAAAGGTGTTATGATATAGAAAATGATATAGCTGTATTTCAAGTAATATCTCTCAAAGGTGAAGCAATGGCAAGGTTTTGAATAGTGTTTGGCTTCAACTTGTGTGTTGCACCCACTGGACTGCACTGGACCCTAATTTTGTATAGACTGAATGTAATAGCAAGAGCAGAAATAAAGACAGAAATGAATGGAAGAAGCTTAGTCAAAATCTTAGTTGATATTCTGACTGAAGAGCAGACTACTGAATGTACAAGATCTTATACTACTTGTGGAAATCTACAAGGAGTTGAATAGATTCCTATCATAGATAAGAAAGTCTGAAAATTGAAAGTGCAAGAACAGAATACTATGTCCCAATCTTGATCTCCTCCATGACATTGAGGGGCAAAGTGTCACCCCAATTCCCAATAGAGTTACCCGATAAGGAATGTAGTAGTAGATCAAATATCAGAGATAAAAATGATAGAGTGGAATTGTGAATAAGGAAAGTAGAGTGGAACATTTAAGGAAAATATTAAAAGTAATCAATGCAAAGATGGATGTGTAGATTAACCTAAGACTTTTAATCTGGAGTTGGGTCTGGCAGATAAGGTTTCCTGGGGTTTTCCCACACTTTAGTATCAGATAGTCGGGAGAAATAGGGGAATGATTCCCTGTAATTTCCTGTGAATTTAGATGTATTTATCACTAGGAAATATATTGCTCTGTAGCAATTCTACTGGGAGCTCAGTCCCGGGTGTACTCTCAACTTAGGCACCGATCCAGGAATCCGGCCTGGGCACCAAAGCGTCGGTTTATATGTTTGTGGTATTCCCACAAGTTAAGTATAATATATGATGATAGATAATATTATGTATAGTTGGAAACCCAACTGTGACCCGGCCTTGCTGTACGATGAGTGAGTTAGTGCTCTAGTCCCGAATAGGAAGTATGCACTCCGCACTTAACCTTTGGTCAGTGCGAGTGATGGATTTATAGTTGTAGCCTAATGGCTAGTGTGATGGGGAGCAAAGATATAGTTATAATTGCTTGTTTATACTACTACAATTTGTTTGTATTATATATAAAATAGAAGATTTATTTATAAGTGAAAACTTCACGGAGTGAAGTTAGAAGCCAGCCCAATGCGGCCGTATGCATGGCACACCCGCATATATGCGGTGGGGATGATATAGAGGAAAACTTCACAGGGGAATGGATGGAAATAGAACAGAATAAACAATAAACTCAATGGAGAACCACATGCTAGTGTATCCCCTTCCCAACATGCCCGAATGAGGTGAGCCAGCCCTTGGGGTAGGTATGGGGCCAGGTAGACAGTGTGATGGAAAACATGCTCCTCCACTCATGAGAATATTCATGAGTCTTCCTCATAGTGTATGGGATCCTGGTATAGAGTCGCGCCTCAATTGGGGAATGGTTGGGGGAGATATTCCAGCTTTAGTATAGAATATATATAAAAAATTACTCAATAGTCCCTGGTTCTAACAGGATGTGTGAGCATAAGGGGACAGTGTCAAGGCTGCAACACCGAGAACCGACTCACTTGGGAATACCGACCAACCGGCCCTTACCCACGTCATCTCGCACTACCACATGGCCTCAGCTCGGTACACCTGGTACATCATATGGACCACTTCTCTCGTCCATCCCCCTTCATTGTTCCTTCACCCCCTATCCACTCCTTAACCCATTTCCCCCGAACAACATGACGGCCACTTATTGTCCTGGCCACTGCCATTGTTTTATCTGGTGCCATCCTCTATTGTTCTATTCCTGCCCACCATTTCATTATCTTTTTCTCAGCCATACTCTATTATTCTAATTCTGCTTACATTCCTTATTCTATTTCTGATCACTGTGGACAATGCCTCCATATGGTTACCTCATACCTTATTGTCTCCATTCCTTATGCCACCCTGTTCCACATCTTGCTTCTTAACTATAAAAGTAGCGGGATGTATGTAGATAGTTCCTCACTTAGAATATCGATTGATTCGCACCCCTTTGTCCGCTTCCTATTTCTAAAGTTCTTCGCTCGAACCGATGCCCTTGGCATCCTCTCGAGGCTCCTCTCACTATCCAAATTAGTAGCACACACGGAACAGCAGGGCGCAATGCATGAGCACGTTGAAGCCTAGCCACCCCGAAATGGTTTGCAGGACTTAACCGATATCTCAACATCACCGAATCCTGACAGACAGATGTAACAAGTGGAGTGTATTGAAAATTACATGTGACTCCAAGATAGATAGGCTGAATACACGAGGTGCACTGGATTCAAAGGCTAATGGAGCATATGGTTGAAAAGGTAAACAAGGCAGAGTTAGGCTGAATGGGGCTGATTTGAATAGTCGGGCATGCTGGCATAGTGGTTCCTAATAGAAGGGCACAATGCACAAGTATGTACATTAAAGCCAGCCATGTGTGTTTGGTCTGTTGGACTAGGCTAATACCCCACCAGCATTGTGTTCTCAGCACTATTGTACTAGTGTTTAGCTCACACAGTCTCAGCACCTTGGTGCTTTACAGGTTCTTGGAGTTGAATTAGAGTTTGAAATGGGTTGTCCCCTGACACTTAGAAGACATCAGCAAGATGACATTTCTAATACATACAAGAATGCTAGCCAAAATATATATATTATAATATAATACAATAAACAGGTCACCAAAATAATATAAACAAAAATGATTATTACAAGCTGTTAAAATAAAATAATCAATATATTAGTTCTCAAATTCAAACTTGCTCTCTGCTTTACTCCATTTTCAGATTTTATCTTGTGGAAAAACTCCTGTATCTGACAAACTCCATGGATTGCCTCAAAGCCATAGTCTTCTCCCCTACATTGATCAGAGTGCCTCTCTCCTAGCAGATTAACCAAAAGCATTATTTAATATTCAATATTCCCTGTAGAGTTCATGTATGACAATGAAACTGCTGTTGGCTGGAACAATCTGCTGAAACTACCCTTTTAGACTAATCATTAATCATGAGTGAAAGTGGTAACAAGACACACTCACTGAATTATTTGTCTCTTCTCTAGATGAAAGTCAAAAGTCCAGATATGAAGCACAGCTATTATTTTACTGCAAATTCAAACCCAAAAGTTTTAAATGATTAAGGTTCTTTTTTTTATATAACAAGAAAACAAAATTTGAAATTACTTTGATAGTCCAATCCCTTGTCAATTAGTTGCAAAAACAGGTCACTACCAAATGCAAAGGTACAAACATATAATAAAATATTCTCAGCATCGGCAATTCGACACCCTTCACGGATCATCTCACTTAGACAGGGATGGACTGGATGACCCAAGTATGAGATATAGTGCTTGAATATGACTTGAAAATAAAATGGAGTGGAACTAGGTAAGAAGAGGAGTCAAGTGATTCTTATAGAAACCAACCTTAGCAATACCGTGTATTTGATCCGACCAAGTAACGTGCTTCATTCAGCCTAGCCAGCGGATCAGAAGCCTCACAATTTGACATCTATATCAATAGCGTCTTAGAGACTGATCTGATTGTTGAATAACTATTGTTATGATATAGGTTAATATCTTATCCTTATCTCAAAAAGTTTAAAATCAAAAGAAAAACCCTGAATCATAAATCATATATTAAAATAAAGGCCTCAAGGAATCCCTGAAAAAAAAGAATTAGGTCGAAGCATCAACCTCCTGCATCTCTACATCGACATGCGACATGACATCCATACGCTCTGAGCCTCTTCCACCACAAAAGTCGAGTTTTAAGACCATGAAAAAAAAAAAAAAATCTCTAGAGTCTCCCACCACGCATACTCCCTCCATCCATTCCTTCGCACTCACTTGACACTGACTAACGCTCAGATGCAGATGCTTACAATCGCGTCAGATTGAAAAATCTCTCTGAGCTACATTTCCTACGCTGGCTTCACGCATCGTTCAACATACAATAGCACTATTGCATGTAAAAACTACCACTACTCACGTTCATCTAGACTCTATGCAAACGACGCAAATATCCGATATCCGAAGCGGTTTATGAGCCATCAGCAGCCCTTAAAATTGGGAAGTGTGAAGTAAAAAAAGTGTGAAAAGCTGAGCTCAGTACGTGGATAAGAACATGTATATGTAATCTAACACAAGCGACTTCATACAGGAAGGCACATACATACACATACGAGCAACAAACAACTCGGTGGGCCGTATTAAGAATACAAACACTTACTAGCAACTCCATATAGATAGCATCCGTGCGCATAAATTCCACCGTGGCAAGATATTATTGATATTATTTGCCAGCCAAAGATATAAGTAACAAAACATGCATGAGAGATTTCCCAGTCAACTAGTAAGCTTGAAACATACCCATCTTCCCCTAAGTCTACCTGTCTGACGATCATTGGCTACACAGCACCTGATTTATCTGAGAAAATGAAGGCCCGTTGGAGAATAATAGAATAATGTGTGAGTGTATAAAGAAGTCAAGTAGTAAACTTGATACATACCCATCTTCCCCTAAGTCTACCTGTCTGACGATCATTGGCTACATATCACCTCTGCTATCTGAGAAAACGAAAGCCCGTTGGAGAATACCATGCGAATCCATAGCGAAACTATCAGTCCAACACGCTCATATTATCCACGTGCATGAACAAGGGGAGAAATGGGAATATCTCTTACCCTACGCATAACTGACATAAATAAAGCTATCTAATTACTATACATGAATCTCCTTTTCCCTCAATATCCTCATCGCACGCTTAACCATATCTATTCGAATTCAAGTACGACCCCCACTACAAAAACAATACATCTACAAAACGAAATTTTTACAATACATCTAGTAATCCTTCTTCTTCAATCTCGCAATCATTTTCATCCCTAATTTTCACCTCCCAATTCCTTCCGTTCGGTCCTCTTTCCTGACCATCAATCATCACATCAAAATCCTCCTCCTCAACCTCATCCACACCGCAACAGGTTTATGCATAAAACCCTCCACACTCTCCAGCACCCCATCGCGTAGCTCCATATCATACCTCATCACGAGCGTCGCAATGAGCAACTGCATCTGCATGGCTGCAAGACTGTAACGAGAGTGCGGAGGGTGATAAACAAGAAAGCAAAGGGAAGAGAAGAAATGAGAGGAAGGTGTTATTAGTTCATAGGATGAACATTACTGTAAGAGCGGTACAAAAAAAAACTCACTTTTTCCCAATACAAGCCCGAGGTCCCACACCGAACGTCAACAGATACTTCTTCAAATCCGTCCCCTTAGGCCGGGCATCCGAACCCTCCTCCAACCACCGCTCGGGCCTAAAGACATCCCCATCACCCCATATCATAGGATCACGCTGGATCGTGTATGCCGGCACCGAGAGTTCCGTCTGTACGAGTAATTATTCAGTGCATCGCGCATCGAAAACTGCGTGTAATCCAAACAAATCACTCACCCCCGCCTCAAAAACCTTCCCTTCGATGCACACACCCCCTCCAGTCGGCACAACGCGTGGCAAGCCAAATGCGTTGGTAGCGAACATGCGGAGTCCTTCGTCGATCGTAGCTTGGAGGTATTTGAGGGATTTTATCTGGATGAGAGGAGATGCGAGAAGTCATTAGTATAGGCAGAAAGCACCGGAATGAGTGGAAGCACAAAGAAAATGCGACCCAGACCCCAAGTCATCTTACCTGATCATACCAAACCAACCCCAGCCCCACATCTTCTCCCTCTCCCTCTATCGGATTCTCTCTAATAGCCTCATCAAGCTCCTGTCTCAACCTCTCCAACACGCCAGGCGTGCGCATGATATAAAAGAGCACGGCGGCGGTACTGTTCGCGGTTGTGTCTGAGCCTGCCGTTCTGTAGACGGTGGTCAATGGTTAGAATTGACATGACCAACCATAAGAGTGAGCAGGGTAGGAACAAGAGGAGGGGGAGCAAGCAAGCAAAAAATATGAGAAAATGCCTACTCACAACAACAACATCGCCTCCGTTACCACATCCTCCTCTTTTATATCCTCCCCATTCTCTCCTCCAAAAATATCCAAACTGACCCCATCAACCGCGGTACTTTCCTTTTCCTTCTCCATACGCTCCACATCATCCCTAACCTTTGCACGGCGCATCCCGTCTATGATACGATCGAGAAGGTCGGGCTGGCGCGAGAATCTGGGTTCGGATTCATGATCGACGACGTCAATCTCCATATCACTTAAGGATGCCTCAGAGGAAGAAGATATTGCAGCTGTGTTGGATGGTGTATGCGAGGTGGGTTTGGAGGAAGAGTTGTGAACGATCAAATTGGACGTAGTAGTAGGAAGCAGCCGCCGTCTAACGCAGCGCAGGGCGACGTGGGAGAGGGTCTGAGCGAGCGTAAGTTTCGAATTAATAAAAATATGTCGGGTCAGATGGGATATTGAAGAATCGGGTTG
>QLPG01005116.1:0-10197 GCA_003314385.1 Gomphus sp. MG54
GAACAATAAGATGTAGATGAGAATAAAACAATAAGATATGACCAATAATAAATGAGTAGGAGTGTGAGTAAAAAATAGAACAATGAAAAGTGGCTGAATATAAAACAATAGGGCCGTGTCCGAATAATAAGTGAATAGTGAATGTCCCAAGGGAAAATGGGTGGAGAGAAGGATGGGGAATGAAGGAATAATAAAGAGTAGAGGGGGTGGGATGAGGAACATGAACCAAACAATGAACTGAATGTACCAAGCCAAGACCATGTACTAGTGAGAAATGACTTGTCACTGGTGTGTGGGATTAAGCTGTGAGGGTTGTTCGGTTGGTACTACTGAGTGAACCAGAACTTGGTATTGTGGGCTTGACAGTATCTCCCCCTTAGTGGCTGAACCCATGAAGCCGGTAGGCAGTGTGAGGTTCACGAGTATGGGTGGGGGATGGAAGAGAGGGCTATTTTTTAGATAGAGGAGGGCCATGAGGAGAAAGGGTGGGGGAGGCCCACTAGGCTAAGTGGCATTTTTATTGCTTTGACAGCTTGTATGTAAGACAAAAAGGCTCCATCGGGAGTTGGTGGGTCAGATTAGCTGATTCTAAGGATTGTATATGTGGGGTAGGTTGGTAACCCCTGTCTGAGTGATTTTTGTCTCAGTGAAAGGGTCTGACAAGGTCACTGGATTAGATCGGCCAGAAAGATGGGCTGTCTTAGTTCAAGGGGGTTTGAAAAAGGTTCAGGGTGGAGTGGGAATCAAGGAAATGGGGAACAAAAGATGGAATGGATTTCGGTAGAGACCAATGATGAGATTATGAGCAAGTACAGTAGGATTGAAGAATTCTTTAGGCAGCTATTTAATTAATTAATTTAATTTATCTCCTCAGTATAGTCAATAACTGAGTATATATTTGGAAAATATACCTATTTAATTTATCTTACAAAAGAATAAAAAGAAAATCAGCCTTAAAGGCTTGTACAATATATTATACAACTCACCTCCTCAGTGTAGTCAATAACTGAGGAGGGAGGCTTGCGTGGGTCGTGTCTCACCCGCATATACCTTGCAGCCAGCCCTTGACCCTATCGAAGGTTTGAGCCAGGCTGCTGGTTCCAAATCCAGGGAGCCAGCCACGCTAGTCGCGTCGTGCGTGGACAAGTGCCCGTAAGTAGCGTACATAGTAGAATACGAATAACTCCCTCAATAATGAGGGTAAAAATACAAGTAAAATTGAGAAAAATCAAGAGATTAAAAGCGCACTGAATGGTACCGAAATCGATATAATATTACAGTATATTGAGGTTGGTCTCTCAGGGGTGAGATGCTAGTTTGCACCCAACAACCAAAAGAGAAACAGATCAAAAGAACACAAAAGGGGAAAATGGTAGGAGAAAAGATACATATAGGAACCCTTAATCGGGTTCTAGAGGCCATGGACCTGGTTTATCAGGGTAGGCAAGGTGGAATTCTGCTACAATCTTGGGAGTGTTACCGAGCTTGGTTGCTAGTAACCAAGATATCTTATCTTCAGTGCCTTCATAACCCATCCAGCAGATAAGGTAAAGGAGGGGGAAAGGCCTGCATCTTCAGTTAGTTTTTGAGTCAAGGATTTTGGCTATTTCATACTTGATTTCTCTGTTGATTTCAATAGGGGGAGGTGGAGGCTGAACTCGATTGGGTATGGTATTGGGGGTAGAGGGTTCTAGTATTGAGACATAGAAAACCAGGTATATTACCCACATAGAGTTGGGTAGATGGAGAGTATAGGAATGGGTTCTGACTCAAGCTATTACCTTGAAGGGGCCGAGAAATTTCTCTGCCAGTATCTTGGAGGGTTGAGTGGTGTGGAAAAACTGAGCTTTGATGAATACTATTGATCCAATGGGAAATTCAGGAGTGGCAATCCTCCAGGAATCTGCCAAGACTTGATATCATGATTGAGCATGTGTCAAGTACACATACTGAGTGTCTAGTAATTTGGCAGTGCCGACCGAGCAGTCAGACTATGACCATGCACAAGTGCCCAAGCTGCATGCAAGTCACTTGGTATACAGAGGTTTATTTTAGGCCCAGTTTGCATGCCTCCCTCACAGCTGCATGTAATATGGTCCAAGCTTGGCTAAGCTCCTTGGTCCACCTTTATTTAGAGTGAGGTAATGGCTTGGAATATGGTACAGTCCCCTTGAATATTGTATTGATGGCCCTGATGAGTTGTGCCAGCCTCTCCTCAAACACCTCCATATTGTCTATATCAGTGGGAGGATACAGCTTGCTCAAACATTGCTGCAGTTGTTAGTTGACCTGGTATCAGTTCTTCCTTGTTAGCTCTTCAGCCTTGGGTATGGATATTTTGGAGGTACTGGAGATAGGGAAATAGTCTGTGTAGGATGGCTGGAGGTCTAGGAAGGTCACACATTGTATGATTTAGTTATGAAGGATTACTGTAAAGAAAACATTGTCTAGCCTTGTGAGATTCTTAAGGTTATATGTGCAGAGTATTATTATATCATTATGTAGTATCATCTGCATATTGTATTCTAACAGTATATATAGCAGTGTTTGTGCCACATCTAAGTTGGCTACAGTAAACAAGTGGGGAATTCCATTTCTCATCCCAGAGCAGGTGGTGCCTGTTGAAATCAGGGTAATCAGGATGGGATGGTGCCCTGAACTCTGCCTTGTATTCCACTCTACTCCTATCACGATATGCTGGTCTAGACATCATTCTAAGAAATATGTATGGTTCTTGACTTTCTGGGAAATAGACTGCATCTCCTATCGCATATGACTGAGTCTGAAGATTGGAGGGCTGAATAGCATGGTTGGCTGTGTGATGTGGCAACAGTGAAGGTAATATGGGATGAGTGCCGCCAGAGTCTAATTTGGAACATGGTTGAGATTGTCCGCTTACTATCACCATACCATCTCTGGGACCTTTCTGACTGCTCAAAGCCTGAATAAACACTTTCCGGATTCCGATACATCAATCCAAGGTTCTGCATTTACGAACCTCTGAAGATTCCAAAGTCAAGGTTCTGCTCCTTTGATAGATGACGTGCAGGATCATCATGTACCTCACTCCATTATTCTTCATTTTATATTGCCCCTTGTACTCTCTTCCCCTCCTTGTCTTTACTTGGCAAAAGATAGTACAAGACTAGATACATGTATATAAGTCACCAGTCAACTCGACTATTCGCCAGTACAATGTCAAGCGTCGGGTACTGACGGACTTTGGTACTGCCGAGGGTTGTTGCTGAAGGGTCAGGCAGACTATGGCCAAGTCCTGCAGGCCAAGAGTAGTGGCATTGGCTTCAACATACTCGTGCGTTGCGCCCTACTTGCCGTGTGTGCCACTGTATTTACAACAGACAGATACTCGGGGGGATACTGAGGATGCTAACCCAAGTTGAGGACTTAACAGAAGAGAAGAAGGTAGAAGGGCCTAAGCCTAGTTGATACCCAGAATGAGGAAGTATGTACATCCATGTCCTACTTATATAGGTTAAGAAGCGACATGTGGAATAAGGAATGTGGGACAACAAGATATGCAGAGCATGTGGTTATTGTCCACAACAGATAAAATTAGAATAGGGAATGCAACACGGGGATAAGACAATAAAAGACAGGATAATAGAATATGTCCAAAGATAGGACAATAGGAGGTGCCAGACTATAAGACAAGGCTTGTAACCGAGGATAGTACAAGGACAGGAAGTCCTGAGGTGAAACAGACCAAGGGGTATGGATGGCAGATATGCCAAGCTGGGACCGGCGCACCAAGTGTTATGCATGTGACGTGGGCACTTGGTTGTGAATATAGGATGCTTGCTTGGTCAGCACTGCCGGCGGATGGGTCTCGGTATGTGGACTTGACAGTATCCCCCCTCTAGCGGCTGAACCCCTGAAGCTGGAAATTAAAAGTAAAGTTCAGGACGCCTAAACGTAATTTTTGTAGGTAGTGTGGGAAGCCTCTGGACTTCTCATCAATCAACCGCATACCCCCACTCGTCACCTATCAAAACTTGGAACAGAATGTATGCCGAGACCGATGCTGTCGAACGGGAAAATGGCGAAGGATGGGTCGCTCGTGATCGTAATCCGTCATCCTCCCAGAATGCGGGGTGTGATTCGTGGAACCCCAGGGAGACCATGGATGGTGTGGATGGGCAGGGTGTCTCGGCATGGGTCGTGGAGGAGGACGTCATAGTGGGGGCGGGTGGAATGGAACCCAGTGCAGAGATCACTATTGGGCGACTGACCGTGACAACTTGGGAGTCGTCGGATGATGTGGAGGATGGTCTAGAGGTTGTATCCCAATGGGCTGAAATGGCTGGGTGGACAGAAATCCCCAGAACCTTGGTGGTCCCAGAGGTCTATGGGTGCAAAAGGGGTAGGAGTGCAGAGGCGGGGCCCAGCAAGGGGGCAGGTATGCGAGGATGGGGAGGTGATACACAGGTGAGTGATAACACATCTCTTTTGTTTCCTGCTGATTGACATATTTTTCATAGTGCAAAAATAAATTGGTCCGGGACGAAGTTATCCCAATGGTTTGGGACTCAGTGGAGGGTGTGGATGGAGTGGTAGAGCCCCCGAGTAAAAGGCCGAAACAGGCCTGTATCCAAAGGCCGAGCGAGAAGGCTGTTGAACCCGAAGTGGGGGTCAGGACAGAAATGGGTGAAGAAGATGGGGAGGTCGGATAGGCTGGAATGGATAGAACGGAGGCTTGGGGATATGCACAGGAGGATACAGAGTATGGGGAACGTGATGATGGTTCTTCTCGAGGGCAATTTGGGTTATTCGGGAGACCCGAAACTGCGGGAAGAATTAAGGAGTGTATTGCGAGAGGAGGAAGAGATGGAAGAGAAAGGGAGGAAAGAGGAGGAGGAGAGCAATGAGGATGAATATGTAGAAATAGATTAGGGGAAGATAATAAATTGTATAAAAAAATTTATTTTTTTTAAAGAGGAGAATAAAAGAAATCAAGGGAAAGAAAAATACAACAAGTCGGAGGTACCGAGGTGTTTGGCATCTCGGCTGTGTTATATTGATGGGAGAGGAGGTGGCAGATGGACTGGGACCGATGTTTTGTGAGGGGGTTAGGGGTGGAATGAGGGGGTATTTTTTCAGGATTAAAGATGGTCGTAGGGTCGTAAGTGGAGTGGTTGGAGAAGGATCGGGGGAGAGGGGGACATGATGGGTGATGGAATGGAACAGAGGGAGTGGAGAATGGGACAGAAGGTGATGGACGGAATGGAGGGTGAAAAAATGGGGGAGGTTTTCGGGAGAAGGACGTCCTCGGGAGGGGAGTTTGCACAGTTTGAAAGGTTTCTAGCTGGTCGCCACCCCCCCCTTTTAGGTGGACGTCCCACCGTCTACTAAATGTGTCGGTCTCTAGCCAAGAAGAACGGAGGAGGGTCGGAAATGCATATGACACGCATATATGGGGTGAAAGACCGGGAACGGATGGGGACGGATGGATGAGACCTTGGCCGAATGTGCCGAATGACAACGCTGACTGAGAGGTCCCTGCTGAAAAACTTGCCAGCAGTTCTGGTATAAAAGCATGCATAAGGCAGTTGCATTGACTAGGGCTATTGGCAAAGCTTCCAGCGACAGAACAGGATCCTGGGTGAGGCTTTTGGAACAGTGGCAAATGCCACCTGGACCCAGGCCATCGGGATGCACCTAAAAATGTTAGTAGCTTGATGGATTATAATACTGCCCAATACCCTGTTAATCAACGGATTATAGTGGGTGAGCAAGTTGTGCCCGAATATTGCTGACCAATGACAGACAGATGGGTGGACTGATTGTCTAGTAGATATATCTGTGCTTGTTAGCAAGAAATACTAGATCGGAAAAAGGTCATAATCATAATCGAATTTTCAAATGGTCTGTAAGCTGATGCTGATTGATCAAATATGCCAGACAGATTGCCGAGGGTGGGGCGTTGCCTTCCAGTCGACCGGAAAAAACTAAAGTTCTTCTGAACTGGGTGGTCTGTGAATCTATACTGGTATTGGGTTGAAAATGCAGTGGCTTGGATCTGTCTTGTTGGACAACCTCTTAGGAGTAAGACAATCCAGTGAAGCTATGAACAGTTCCTGATTCAAAACAGTTAGAAGGGCCACCGGGAGACCTGGTTCCGAACAAGAAGATGGAAAGGTCATTAAAAGGGTGTCTTGAAAGACCATATTCATAAACCGTGAGTGCACGGAAAGTAGTTTGATTCTGGGTATACTGTCAAGCATCGGGTACTGACGGACTTTGGTACTGCCGAGGGTCATTGCTGAAGGGTCGGGCGGACTATGGCCAAGTCCTGCAGGCCAAGAGTAGTGGCATTGGCTTTAACATACTCGTGCATTGCACCCTACTTGCCGTGCGTGCCACTGTATTTGCAACAGACAGATACTCGGGGGGATACTGAGGATGCCAGCCCGAGTTGAGGACTTAACAGAAGAGAAGAAGGTAGAAGGGCCTAAGCCTAGTCGATACCCAGAATGAGAAAGTATGTACATCCATGTCCTACTTATATAGGTTAAGAAGCGACATATGGAATAAGGAATGTGGGACAACAAGATATGCAGAGCATGTGGTTATTGTCCACAACGGATAAAATTAGAATAGGGAATGCAATGCAGGGATAAGACAATAAAAGACAGGATAATAGAATGTGTCCAAAGATAGGACAATAGGAGGTGCCAGACTATAAGACAAGGCTTGTAACCGAGGATAGTACAAGGACAGGAAGTCCCGAGATAAAATGGACTGAGGGGTGTGGATGGCAGATATGCTGAGCTGGGACCGGCACACCAAGTGTTACGCATGTGATGTGGGCACTTGGTTGTGAATATAGGATGCTTGCTCGGTCAGCACTGCCGGCGGATGGGTCTCGGTACATGGACTTGACATACGAATATCAACTTAATTCTGTGTTGTAGTTTCTGATTCAGTTCTGGTAAACTTTCCAACTTTCCGAAATTAGGGACAGACTATCGAGGAGGGTGCAATATATAAGTTGAAGCCAAGTCCCTGCGACCTTGAATCACTTGTACCACCCTATACCGTGAACAGTCCTAGGACCCCTGGCACTTCCTGTCTTTCCATCCCCATTCCAATTCCAATCCCAAACCTGCAACCTTTAGTCTCTCTGCCTCTGGAGCACAAGCCCCCTTTGGAAACTATTTGGAACCCTCTAGAAACCCTTCCAGAAGTCTCTAGCTAAGCACTGATACACAGATTTAACAGGGTAGGATGAGAGTGGTGAACCAGATGATGTACCAAATGTACCAAGCTGGGGCCATGAACTGGTGATGGAAGACTTGTCACTGGTGTGTGAGTAAGGGTCAGTTGGTATTGCTGAGTTACTGGATACTCGGTATATGTACTTGACAGGTATCCCCATACAGTCACTGCTCAAGGGTTAATGTGAAAAGTTGATACATGTATAGTCTCTTGGTCTTTTCATGTCCTTTCAGGTTTGATGTTTTCCATGTTGGTAGATAGAGGAAACACTCAGCAAATGAGTTGTGAGCAGGATCACATGGTTGCTGCCATAAGCAATGCTGTCCAGATATTGTGTGCTGGTGTTAGATATCAGTAATGCTGATAGTGTAGATAGGAATCGGCCAAGTCCTGCAGACCAATCAGGGTAGATAGGCTTCAATGTACTTGTGTGTTGCATCCTGCATTTCTATATGTGCTACTAATTTGGATGGAAGGAAGACCTGGGAGAGTGCTGAGAGTGTCAGCCCAAGTAAGGGACTTCAGATGGGAGAGGGGAAGACAAGAAGATGTAAACCAAGTCAATATTCAGAGTGCAGAACTATCTACATACATTTGCTACTTAATAGGTTAAGAAGCAAGATGTGGAACAGGGTGGCATAAGGAATGGAGAACAATAAGGTATGAAAAATCATGTGGAGGTATTGTCTACAATGATCAAGAATAGAATAAGGAATATAAATAAGAATAGAATAATGAGATATGGCCAAGAATAGAATAATGGGAGAGTGGGTGAGAATAGAACAATGGAAAATTGGCCGAACATAATACAATAGGGCTATGACCGAATAATAAGTGAATAGCAATTGTCCCAAAGGAAAACAGGTAAGGATAAGGATAGGGGATGAAAGATTAATAAAGAATAAAGGGATGGGGTAGGGAGAGTGAACCAAATGATGTGCCAAATGTACCAAGCTGAGACCACATACTAGTAAGGAATGACCTGTCACTGGTGTGTAGGTTTTGTCAAGCCCGCAACACCGAGTACCAACTCACTCGGGAATACTGACCAACCGGCCCTCACCTGCATTATCTCGCACCACCGCGTGGCCTCAGCTTGGCACATCCGGTACATCGTATGGACCACTCCCCTCATACACCCCCTTTCATTGTTCCTTCACCCCCCTATCCACTCCTTTACCCATTTCCTCCAAACAACATGACGGCCACTCATTGTCCTGGCTATTGCCATTGTTTTATCTTAGGCCATCCTCTATTGTTCTTTTCCCGCCCACTATTTCATTATCTTATTTTCAGCCATACTCTATTATTCTAATACCGCCTACATTCCTTATTCTATTCCTGACCACTGTGGACAATGTCTCCATGTGGTTGCCTCATACCTTATTGTTTCCATTCCTTACGCCACCCTGTTCTACATCTTGCTTCTTAACTATAAAAGTAGCGGGATGTATGTAGATAGTTCTTCACTCAGAATATCAATTGATTCGCACCCCTTTGTCTGCTCTCTATTTCTAAAGTCCTTTGCTTGAGCCGACGCCCTCAGCATCCCCTCAAGGCTCCTCTCGCTATCCAAATTAGTGGCACGCATGGAAGAGCAGGGCGCAACGCAAGAGCACATTGAAGCCTAGCCACCCCGTAACGGTTTGCAGGACTTAACCAATATCTCGGCGTCACCGAATCTTGACAGTATATTCTGAGTCAAACTGCTTTCTGTGTCACTTCCGTTCTTACGATCATGCCCCCACGAACTAGATCCACAGCCTGTATGGATGACAATCGGCTCACCCCCACAGTAACCCAATGAAGGGAGCGCGACGCCTCTGGTACCCCGCCCCTTCTCATCGCTTACACCTTGCCGACAATAGAACTACGGCATCTCGCCTCCCCCTTCGAGCAAGAACCACGCATCGAAGAGGTGGTTGACGACGAAATCGAATACGAAGATTATGATAACAATGACCAAGCACCCCATCCGGCAGAGGACGAACCCGGTCCAGTACACTACGACACAGATGCTGAAACCGAGGAACAACCTCAGCATCCCCAACAGGCAAACACGCCTGAACCTCCCCGTACCCCGACAGCCGCGCCCTCTCAGCCTGCGCTTGCTCCCCGTCAGCCCGCGGCCGCACCTCCGCACCCTGCGGCCGTACCCCCTCCGTCCGCGGCTATACCGCCACAGGCCAGGCAAGCTCCCCGAGCCCAGCCAGCCCCACCGCCCAGGCAAGCTCCGCAAGCCGGGCCATTTCCTAGGGCCAGGGTTCCCGTGAATCCGGCCAACAATCAAGATCTGCTAAACGCCATTCTCGAACTCGGCAGGGCTGCTCGGAACCACCGACAAGACGGTCAAGCCGCCAGAATATGAGAACCAGAACCATTCAATGGAACCAACCCAAAG
Organism: Gomphus sp. MG54; assembly: GCA_003314385.1. Lineage (NCBI taxonomy): Eukaryota > Fungi > Basidiomycota > Agaricomycetes > Gomphales > Gomphaceae > Gomphus > Gomphus sp. MG54. The sequence continues at coordinate 9,638 of QLPG01005116.1, forward strand.
AAATTGAAGGGTTTCATCTTCCTCTGCAGAATGAATTTCCGCACCCGGCCTAACTCGTTCCCCGACGATAGGCAAAAAGTCAACTACATGGTCTCCTACCTGAAAGGAACAGCTCTAGAATGCTTCAAGCCATACCTGACGGGTAATCCCAATACGGAACCCCGTTGGACTAGCGACCTGGAGCTCTTCATCGACGAGCTACAGATCAACTTCGGCTCTTGGGACAAGAGAGCCGACGCTGAGACGGCCCTCGAGAAATTAACCATGCAAGACAACCACAAAGCAACTCGGTTCTTTGTGGAATTTTACAGGCTCGCGGCGTTTGTCGATTACAATGACAACGCCCTCCTCCGCAAAGCATATACGGCACTGCCGAAGCGCATCAAAGATGGCCTCATCCATTTTGACAAACCCCGTACACTCGACGAACTCCGAAATCGTGTTCAACGAATCGATATGAGGTATTGGGAACGAAAAGCCGAACAGTCTGCGGAGGGCAGCAATGAGCCAAAGAAAGATACCAGATCAGACAAGCCTGGCAACAGATCCACCTCGGACAA
>QLPG01005120.1:0-12979 GCA_003314385.1 Gomphus sp. MG54
TCGCCTGTCACTTCATCACTCCATTGCCCATGAATGGACCGTGTCCTTTGCATATAACCTTGGTCAAGTATAATTATGGATTTGGACTTTGGTTTTAACACCTAGCTAGTGCCCGCAGTTCATTACCAACATAGCTGCCAGCCAATTCAGGACAAGGATGGATGAAGTGAAAATCTTCTCAGATGGCTCAGGCTTCAAAGGAAACATAGGCACAGCTACAATCATGTAGGTAAATGAGCAACTATTAGCAGTGGTTCAGAGAATTTATTGACAATCTAACATTTAACACTCCTCAGTAATAGTTAACCACTGACATTTTTTATTTGTGTATACTTAAAATTTAATACTACAAAGGAAATAAAAAAGATTTAGTCTTAAAATTACAGCAAACATCATATTAGGCTTACCTCCTCAGTGATAGTCAACCACTGAGGAGAAGTGCATTTACAGGTATACAGGTTTGTGTTTCACCCATATACAGTATAGGCATGAGCTGGCCCCTAAATTCTGGCTTAGTGAGGGGCCAAGTTGCCGGTCCCCTATGTCAAGTCCACGTACTAAGGTCTCGATTATTCGCCAGTGCCGACCGAACAACTATCCTACGCCCATGTACACATGTTCATGCAGCATGCATAATATTTGGTACACCGGTCTTGGCTCGGTGCATCCGCCACCCACATTCCTCGGTCTGTCTCACCTCGGGACTTCCTGTCCTTGTATTATCCTCGGACACGACCGCATTGTTTTATATTCGGCCACTCTCTATTGTCCCATTTCGAGTCACGATCCTATTATCTTGCCTTTTATTGTTCTATCCTCGCTTTGCATCCCTTGTTCTAATTTTGTTCGTTGTGGACAACGACCACATGTTATGCATATCTTGTTGTCCCACATTCCTTATTCCACATGTCGCTTCTTAACCTATATAAGTAGGACATGCATGTACATACTTCCTCATTCTGGGTATCGACTAGGCTTAGGCCCTTCTACCTTCTTCTCTTCTGTTAAAAGTCCTCGACTCGGGCCGGAATTGTCAAGCCCCGGATACCAAGCTCTGGTTCACTCGGTAGTACCGACCGAACAACCCTTGCCTTTTAGTCCCACACACCAGTGACAAGGCATCCCTCGCCAGTACATGGTCTCGGTCCGGTACATTCGGTTCATTAGTTGGTTCACTTTCCTCATCCCATCCCCTCTATCCTTTGTCATTCTGTTATTCCCTGTCCTTCCCCTTGCCTGCTTACCTTCAGGGCATTCACTCTTTGTTGTCACTTGGCAGTGGCACTATTGTTTTATGTTCAGGCCACTCCCATTGTTCTATTCTCACTCACTCTTTTGTCCTCGGCCATACTTTATTGTTCTATTATCATCCACATTCCTTGTTCTATTCCTGATCATTGTGGACAATACTTCCACATGGTTCTTCATACCTTATTGTCCTCCATTCCTTGTGCCACTCTGTTCCACATCTCACTTATTAGCCTATATAAGTAGCCAATGTATGTAGATGGTTCTTTGTTCTGGAAATCAACTAGGTTTACGCCTTCTTGTCCTCCCCTCTCCTGTCCCAAGTTCTTTACCTGGGCCGACATTCTCGGCACTCTCCCAGGTATCCCTCTGTCCCAAATCGGTGGCACGCACGGGAAGTAGGGCGCAACGCATGAGCACGTTGAAGCCATGCCACTACTTCTAGCCTGCAGGACTTGGCCTTTACCCATCCGACCCCTTCGGCTTTCCCGAGGCCTGTCAGTATGTACGGTGCCTGACAGGAATCTTCAGCATCCCCCTGAGTATCTGTCTGTTGCAAATACAGTGGCATGCACGGCAAGTAGGGTGCAACGCACGAGTACATTGAAGCCAATGCCACTACTCTTGGCCTGCAGGACTTGGCCATAGTCTGCCCGACCTTTTGACAACACCCCTCAGCAGTACCGAAGTCCGTCAGTATCTGACGCTTAACACCCTACTGGGGAGCTGGACACATGTGTTATCCTGAAGTGAAAGCAAAACGAGGCTCGCATATGACTAATATACAATCAAAAGTAAGAATAACTCGTGAACACTTGTAGATAAAATACACAAAAATCAAAAATCAAAAATAAATAGAAAGCAATTCCACACAGGTTGACACCAAAATTGGCAAAACAACAACAACAATATATTGTGATTGACACTCTCAGGGGTAGAGTGTATATATGTACCCCACAGATCATACCCCAAATTGGTGAAGCCCTGAGCTTCAGGCTCAGCAAAGCCTCCAGGCATACCATCTTTGAAGGCAAACTCGTAGATGTACTGCTATTACTATTGCTGTTGGAAAACCCACCCTCTACTCAGGTCTGCACTACTCTCTCTAGATGTCACATACCATTGCAATGGTTGGTGAATACATGTAACAAGTTGCTGTTTAAATAGTGCCCACAGACTAATGCCAGATAACCTGGCATAGTGGCCTTTTGGCCCAGTTGGAAGAACACATTACTGTGGGAATTTGTTGCCTTTCACACTAGATAATCAGGCTGTAATTCAGGATCTTCAAAAACAACCATGTAAAATTGGGTCAATACATCCTAGATGAGATACATTCCACCATTCACAGACTGAAGCATAGGATATGGATATTCTAGCTGCTAATCTACTTAGAATGGGTCCTAGGACACATGAGGATAGAAGGTAATCAGCTGGCTGACCTACTATATAGGCTAAAAAGGCTGCCAAAAGTGATGTCTCCAATACTGCTGATCTTCCACACCTGCTAAAGAAGCATCTCCCAATGAGCATTGTGGCCCTCAAAACAGGCAGGAAGAGCTCTGTCATCCAATGGTGGTGGAAGGTATGGTCTGAGTCACCTCAATTCCACAAAATGTCTAGGGTCGACAAGATGCTACCTAACCAGAAGATCTGCAACATGCTTCATGCATAGCTCACTGCCTATGACATGCCACCAGTATCATCATTCACCTGCACATGCACCAGACATATCATCCTCAATCATTTCCTCAAAAAATATCAAGGCAGTTAACACCACCCTCTGCAAACACTGCCACCAGCCTGAGACAGTAGTGCACTATCTCAAACACTGCAGAAGATATGCAACCAACACAAGGGTATGCAGGCTCAGGTGTAAAGTGTAAAGCAGCTAAAGCTGCTCACTCCACCCTCCATCTCCCAGCTACTGAGAGACACAAAGGCAATACCCGCAACCTTACACTTCATTCATTCAGGAGACCAGGCACTTTGAAAATTATAAAATTATAATGACATTTCACTGCAAGACTGAACTCACATGCTAAGCCTACCTCATTCCCTATTCCTCACTGCACCACATTGATTCTGATCTTTCTTTTTTTATAGCACCCACCTCCAGACTTGGTAATCATTTGTGCCAAGCTTCTACCCAGAGAAAATGGCCCTCTAGTGCCCCCCCCCCCTCCAGCTATTACAATTACATTACACCCCAGTCCTACTGATACTCTCCTCTCTTCTGTCATTTCACTTTGCTGCCATGCCTCCCATGCTTTATTAGATAGGCACACATGCAGGCCTTTCTGTAGGGTGCATATCCACTTTGAAAACTTTGTGAGCTTGAATATTGATACTACATGTGGTAATATCTCTTTATAGCTTAGTCCTACTGATACTCCCCTCTCTTCTGCGATTTCACTTTGCTGCCATGCCTCCCATGCTTTATTAGATAGGCACACCCACAGACCTTTCTGTGGGGTACATGACTACTTTAAATATACTTTAACATCTTGAGTCTTGACACTATGTATGGTAATCTTTCTTCATAGCTTAAGTGCACCATAAGTGCTCAGTGCTTCAAGCATGAATCTCTCTCTCTCTCTCTCTCTCTCTCTCTCTCTCTGTCAGTGTGTGTGTATTGGATCTCACTTGGTTAATATACAGATCCCCCAATATATATAATACTAATAATTCCCCCCCAGGGTTATGCAGCTTCATCCTACATCTTTAAGCCAGGTATCTTTATACCTGGGTCCTACAGTTCCGATGCAGCTGGTTTCACCCAGAGCATCTGGCATATGTATAACCATATTGCCAGTTACTTCACAAGCATCACAGAATGATTGTTTCAATGACTTTCAGAGTACAATAGCAACATTGAGGGTAGTGTTAGTCATTTATACTGTCAAGATGGATTGATGATGAGTGTATTTTAGAATTTTTAAAATTCATCTTTCCTTAGTCAATGTGCCAATGACATCTTTGCAGGATAATACATGTGTAATTTCATTTGTAAGGCAGAGATTATAAGTCAGTCATCAATTCAATCATGCCCCATTGCTCTTTGAACCCCGACCACCACCTCAAACATATTTTCCCACATTCCTATGGGTGGGCACATACCTCTGAAACTGGGAGGACACCTTGGAATTCTCTTTCTTGGCACACATACCTTTACACTCTGCTTTCCTCATGCACCACCCTTCCCTCTTCTCTGCCTTCTTACTACACCCCCAAAATGGTATTGCAACGCTCTGGTCTACAACCAAGTCCACAAGATCTGCAGACACCCAGTGTCAAGTACATGTACCAAGGTTCCAGTTATTCGGCAGTGCCGACCGAGCAGCCATTCTACGTCCATGTACAAGTGTCCATGCCGCATGCACGTCACTTGGTACGCCATTCTTGGCTCGGCACATCCACCATACCATCTGCCTGTTCCTCAATCTACTTCACCTCAGGAGTTCCTGTCCTTGTTCTATCTTCATGTGCAACCCTTGTTTTATAGTCATGCACTCTCTATTGTCCTGTCCTTGACCCATTCCCTATTATTCTATCGTTTATTGTTTTATCCCGGTTTACATTCCTTGTTCTAATTTTACTCATTGTGGACAATAACTGTATGCTCCACATACCTTGTTCCATATTCCTTATTCCACATGTCACTTCTTAACATATATAAGTAGGACATGTATGTATATATTTCCTCATTCTGGGTATCGACTAGGCTTAGGCCCTTCTACCTTCTTCCCCTCTGTTAAAGTCCTCGACTTGGGGTGGCATCACCAGCATCCTCTCAAGTACCTGTCTGTTGTAAATTGGTGGCATGCACGGCAAGTAGAGCGTAACGCATGAGTATGTTAAAGCCAACATCACTACTTTTGGCCTGCAGGACTTGGCCATTGTCCGTCCGACAACCTTCGGCAGTACCGAAGTCCATCAGTACCCGAAGCTTGACACCCAGCAGGCAACAACCTAGAACTACCACACCCACCCTCCATAGCCCAGGAACCCCATTGCTATCTTGGCTCCCTGAGGTATAACTGAGGCTAACAAAACTGACCTCTCTGCCTTAGTGAATGCCCTCAAAAACTTTGGGGACTTCAGGAAGGGGAACACATAGAACATAGGTAGGGATGGCACAGCCCAGCTAACTGCTATTACTAGATTACTGCAAGAAGCCTCCCAGCTCAATAGTAACCATGTTACAACACCCTCCTAGTCTAATCACATCCATGATTTGGGCACTTGATTTCAGTAAAGGCAATGTTGTGTGGTCAGGCAGTGCTCACCCTAACAGATGCCAGTGAAGTAACATGGAGGAACTCCTCACAATCCTAGCACAGGGACACATGGAGCTTTGCCTACCACAGAGAACCCCGACTTACCAATCTGACAGTCACCACACCTGGTCTACTATTGACCTTCTCTTCTAATCTACTAAGATCACCTACCATATCCCAGCCTGCAACACCAATCACACTCTGACATCCCAAGTGACAACCACCTCCCTATACATACTACAATCAACATTCAACCAGAATAAAATCATATTATGCCAGGATGCAATTTCAGAAGTGTTGATTGGGATGAGTTTGCAAAAGGACTGGCAACTAATCATGATGTAAAACTGATAGACCCAGCCATAGTTTCAACTTCCACACCAGACATTGACCAATATATAGCCCATCTGACAACAGCCATCTAGACCACAATCTGAGACAAGGTCCCACAGTCTAAATAACCCCCTATATGAAGTACTGGTGGATGCCTGAGCTCACTACACTACGTCACAAATTTGCCCAACCCAGTTGCACTAAATTTACAGCAAGAGATACAATACATGGATCTATTATAAGAACCTAGCATAACAAAGCTTGGAATACATATATCAAAGCTATGTAGACCACAAAGGAGTGACACTAGAAAGGGTGGTTAGAAAATGCCACAGAGCATGATGTCTGGCCAGTAGGCAAGCTCACAAAAAATCTACTGTCAGACACCAGCCACCATCAAGTCCCCACACCCTTAAAGAAGGACACCAAAGGCAATACCTTATCTGAATATCAAACAGATGAAGATAAAGTGACCACTTTCATAAACCTATTCTTCCCACCAAGCCTGCTAACCTCCAACCTACTAACAATGACTCTGATCCCTCACCTACCTGTCAAGTATACATACCAAGCATCGGTTCACCAGATAGTACTAACCAAATGTCAAGTCTAATTCCATGCACAAGTGACCAAGCCATATACAAGTCACCTAGTACTTCAGTCTTGGCTCAGTACATTCATCATCTATACCCCCCATTCTATTCATCATCCACTCTTCTTTTATTCATCATCTATTTATTCCAAGCCTGTTTATTCCTTATTTCTCAGCCTGTTTTACCTCAGGACATTTTCTATTGTTTGATTCTTGGCCATGACCTTATTGTTTTATATTCAGTTGCATGTCTATTTTATTATTCTTGGTCATGGTCCCTATGATCTTATTTGGCCACATTTCATTGTTCTATTCTCATCATGTTATATTCTTGAGCATTGTGGATATTACTTCTACATGCTCTCTATACCTTATTCTTTTCTCCATGTCCTATGCCACCCTGATTCCACATCTCACTTCTTAACCTATATAAGTAGAACATAGATGTAGATAGTTCCTCTTCTGAATATCGACTCCTTCTTGTCTTCCCTCCTCTTATCTGAAGTCCTTTACTTGGGCCAACAGTCTTGGCACTCTCCTGAGTCCTTCTCCTATCTGAAATCAGTGGCACATACAGAAAGTAAGTAAAACATGAGTATGTTGAATCCAAGCCACCCTGATCGGTCTACAGGAATTGGCCAATTCCTGCCAACATTATGAATCGGTACTATTGCAATAGTACTTAGCCCATGCAACACTGGCATTCTCAGTGCCTGACAATACCCCACTTTGCTTCAGTCTACCAGCCCCACATCAAATACAGTGATGAATCAATAAAACCAGTCCTTACAAGGCAACCAGATCAGATGGCATCCCAAATATAGTCCTCAATAAAATTTCACGCATTCTCGTCCAATTCCTGAACAACTGTCTCACTGGCATTATATACCTCAACTACTTTCCAAAGGCATAGAAAGTATGGAATACTGTAGTTATTCATAAGCAAGGATGCCCAGACTACACTGCTGAAAAGGCCTAATGTCCCATTGCCCTTTACAATACTATGGGTAAGATTATATCTGGGGTCATGACAGATATCACAGTATATCTCATCCTCTGACACTCTCTCCTACCTCCAAATCACTTTGAAAGCCTCTATGTAAGGACAACAACTGACTCTCTCCTATACCTTATGCACAAAGTCAAGGACACATGGCATCATAACAAGGTGGTTACTATCATATTCTTGACATTGCTAATGCTTTCTCAAACACTGTTACCAACTGTTTTATCAAGAACATGATCAAGTTAGGATACCCAATGGAGATAGTGAACTTTTTCAAGTCCATGCTTGAGGATAGACACACTACGCTAAGTTTAGATGATTTTGCCCTGAGCCCATAAATATCAATAATGACATTGAGCAAGGTGAAACTAGCTCCATAATACTATACCTGATCTACAGCTACAGTCTAGTATCAATTCAAAAGAGATGAAATGAGGATGACGGTGCATATGTACATGACAATTTCTTTGTTACAATGGCAGACATGTTTTGTCAAGTACATGTACCGAGAACTGTCCACTCGGCAATGCCGACCGAGCAACCATCCTATATCCATGACCAAGCATCCACGCCACATGCATAACACTTAGTACGCCGGTCTCGGCTTGGCACGTCCACTATCCACACTCCTTGCCTTCACCCTTTGGTCCATCTCCCCTCGGGACTTCCTTTCCTTATATCATCCTCGGTCACGACTCCATTGTTTTATACTCGGCCACTCCCTATTGTCCTATCCTTGGCCACACCTCTATTATCTTATCCCTTATTGTTTTATCCCCATCCTGCATCCCTTCATTCTAATTTTATCTGTTGTGGACAATAACCACGTACTCTGCATACCTTGTTGTCCCACATTCCTTATTCCACATGTCGCTTTTTAACCTATATAAGTAGGACATACATGTACATATTTCCTCATTCTGGATATTGACTAGGCTTAGGCCCTTCTACCTTCTTCTCCCCTCTGAAGTCCTCGACTCAGGCTGGCATCATCAGCATCCTCCTGAGTATCTGTCTGTTGCAAAACCAGTGGCACGCATGGCAAGTAGGGAACAACACACGAGCATGTTGAAGCCAATGCCACTAGTCTTGGCCTGCAGGACTTGGCCATAGTCCGCACGACCTTTCGACAGTACCCTTCGGCAGTACCAAAGTCCATCAGTGACCGAAGCTTGACATGTTTGAGGAATGTGATAAATTACTCAATGACATGCTAGACAAACAAGTATCCTGGTCAGCCTCACATAACTCCAGAGCTGAGATATCCAAGTTTCAATGTCTATGGCTTACATGACACAAGAACATTATAAGACAGGACTTCATCCATCAAAACTCAGGCCATATAACTCAATGTGTCCCAGAAGCCAGACTCTTAGGGGTGAAAATTGACCAGGAACTGAGATGGGATCAGCATGTGGAGCATGCAATAGACAATGGTCAGAAACTACTTCTAGCAGTTAACAGGCTAATACATCCTTCCTTTGGCCTTCCTGAACACCATGTTCGATGGCTTTGTATATCAATGGTTATATCTAAGGTTGAATACACAGTACCAGTGTGATATAGTCCTGTTTTAGCAATTGTGAGGACTGGACACAACATGGGTCTATAGGGCATACAAAGAAGCTAAACAAGATTCAGAGACTAGAATGTAAACTAATGACAGGCACCTTCAGATATACTACAACAGATATCCTTGAACTTCATGCCAATATACTGCCCATCCAAATACAATTGGTGGACATATGTCATAGGGAAATTCTCTGCCTTGCTACATTCCCAGAGACACACCCACTTTATGGCCCAATCCACAGAAGCACAAAGCACCATCCATGCTGACACCCCTCTACCATACACAACCTGCTCCACCATTACAACATTTGCCCTAACACCATCGAAACCATCAATGCTGCATTTCACTACCCTGGCTAGTAACCTGAATTTACATCACACATCACAGAAAATAAAGATGATGCAAAAACCATTATCTGCATGAGGATTGGTGACTTTAAAATATTTTCAGATGGCTCTGGATACAAAGACAACATAGGGGCTGCTGCCATCATCTCTGAATCTGACAAACACCTGAAGCATTGCCTGGGAAAGAAAACAAGACATATAGTCTTTGAAGGTGAACTGGTCAGTATACTGGTGGCATTGGAGCTTGTTGGTTAACACAATGAGGCAAAATTGCACTAGACAACCAATCTGCAATTACAGCTCTGTGTGAAAACCAGGTACAACCAGCACAGTACCTTTTGTATGAGAGCCACAAGAGCATTCACCTCTTAAAGAAAAGACACCATACCCTCCACATACACCTAGAATGGATCCCTGGTCATGAAAGCATACCAGGCAATGAGAGGGCTGATACTTTAGCAAAGGAGGCAGCTGAAGGATCCTGTTGATTACCAGCCACACTTCCCAGACTTAAGCAACACAAGCTACCTGCCAACATATCTGCTATCAAAGCTCATTGGAAAACCACAATACTCCCTAGGTGGCAATCAATGTGGTCAAAATCATCCATATTCAATCAAATCTCAAGGATCAATGCCAAATTTCTACATTGGCACCTATACAAAACACTGAGCCAGCTCCCCCACCATACTACCAGTATTATTGTCTAGCTCAGAACAGGACATGTTATGCTCAACACATTCCTCAAGAAAATCAAGGCAACAGATAGCGCCCTCTATAGCAACTGCCACCTGCCTGAAATGGTGTCCTATTATCTGATCCATTGTGTCAAATACAAAAGCCAATGACATGCTCTGTGAACAAAAGCAGGCAAATCATCATATTCCATCCCTAGACTACTTGGTGATACAATAATAATACCACACACCCTATGGTTTACACAATCCAGCAGGCATTTTAAGGATTACTCAGATGTAGCACCACAGCAGTAACTACAAACAATTCTCCTCTGGCTCTTGCATCTAACCTGACCCCATTCCCCAACTATGGATATGCAGTACCCCATGCACCTCCCCAGCTATCACTCCAGTCGAACTGCAAAGCTACACCCACTGCTATTTCTAACTGCAATATCTGCCCTACATGTTTCATATCCTTCCTTGATAATATGCCCAATCCTTAGCTACCCATCCCTTGGTTTCACTTCCTTATGTTGCAGATGTTGGTCATGAAGGAAGTTTTGACTGGCACTGGATAACCAGCAGCAGAATTCCTATATAGCAACAGACAAAAGTCCATAGATGCAACCATCCAAAAGGGCCTTGGGTTTAGAACCATGTCACCAGCCCCCAGCATCTGCACACAAGACTTTTCTTCCCTTACTTGGACAATTTATATTATTTTGACCTTTACTTATTAGGGCAGCCATGTATCATTTACAGTGCACCATAAGTGCTTAGTGCTTTGAGCACTCTAATTGATATTCTCTCACACACACACACACACATATATATATCTTACATCTAACAACAACAATTGCTACAATGATCATTTGCCTTGGTCGGCCAACAAGGGAGTTTGAACTCAGGCAGAATGGCTCACCAAACCAGATGGGACTGTCAAAATTGACTCACACATTGTCCTCCCTCTATTTTCAAATAACTAGAACAAGGTATATGTATTCAGCACAAGTATGCAAGTATGGAGCCTTTGTAAGGTACATGACATGTTCAACTCTGTTAACAAGTGCTATTATGATCTCTCACCATCAATATTGGGACCGGACATATTTCTGCTCTACCACAAGCAGCCATTTGACTTGGACTCTATGGTTGTGTGTCAAGCGTCGGATACTGACGGACTTCGGTACTGCCAAGGGGTGTTGTCAAAAGGTCGGGCAGACTATGGCCAAGTCCTGCAGGCCAAGAGTAGTGGCATTGGCTTTAACGTACTCGTGCGTTGCGCCCTACTTGCCGTGCATGCTACTGTATTTGCAACAGACAGATACTCAGGGGGATGCTGAAGATGCCGGCCTGAGTCGAGGACTTAACAGAAGAGAAGAAGGTAGCAGGGCCTAAGCCTAGTCAATACCCAGAATGAGGAAGTATGTACATCCATGTCCTACTTATATAGGTTAAGAAGCGACATGTGGAATAAGGAATGTGGGACAACAAGATATGCAGAGCATGTGGTTATTTTCCACAACGAGTAAAATTAGAATAAGAAATGTAAGGTGGAGATAAAACAATAAAGGACAGAATAATAGGACGTGCCCTAATACAATAGAAAATGCTCGATTGTAAAACAAGGCCATAACCTAAGATAACACAAGGGCAGGAAGTCCCAAGATGAGGCGGACCGAGGAGTGAGGAGTAGGCATAGGAATGAGGGGTGTGACCAATATGTGTGTCTGGCCGAGGACAACTCATGGAATGGTTCGTACTTGGTTACTAATGGAGTATGTTAGTCGGTACCACCGAGTTATCGGATCCTTGGTACGTGTACTTGACATTGTGGAGTTGTGGGGTTGTGGGGTTTGGTGATTTCTCATGGTAAACCTTCATGCAGGAACTAGACAACAGAAGTACTGATTGATACTGTCATTTCCTAGGATGAATATACCTACAACCAAGCACTATGGTACAAACACATTCTGCTAGATCTTTGGGAATGTATCAAGGATTGGACATGGGGCCAAGTCAGTAAGTGTTATCCCCTTCATATATAAAGCAACTTGGACTAACTTGCTCCAGGAGGTCTTACAGGTTGGTCTCTACAGACCAACCATATATATTTCTTGAAAGTAATAGCCCAGTCAAGCCTAGCCCACTTGGCTGTGTTGTCACATGATAAGACAAATGCCTCATTGGAGATGGGCACCTCCAAGGCCAATATTCATGCCCAAGGAGGGATTGCTAAGTTCTAGCTCATGCTTCCTCATCAACAGTCAACCCCAATGGCCACTGGACCTGTCAGACTGTGGGAAAATTACTGGAGGTCATGGTATAGGTCCAAGAGCACTCTCCAAGTTGTTATGGTCTGCTTGCTATTGTTAAACTAGCTGCACTCCACCCTTCAGGCAGAAGGCACACCAAGGTGGCTTTGCTACCCTCGCCTGGTGGCAGACCTTTGCAAGAATGGTGGCCTAGCAGCCACCTTGGTGTACCTTCTGCCCTTCAGGTAGAGCACAGCTAGTTTATTTATATACTCAAACAATACATAATTAGTAACTATCAAAGGCCATTGACTTTACAATTTGAAAAAAAGCCATTAGACTGGTTTGCCTGGCGGCAGCCTTTGCAATATTGGTGGCCTGGTGGCCACTTTTACAAGGACAGCAGCCCTGCAACCTGTGGAGGGAGAGAGGGTGTGGTGTTTTTTTTGCCACAGAATAATTTTTACTCACCTTACCAATACAGATGACTCTGGGGTGTACATGTGTGACAACTTAGTAAAAGCCCAGACAACTCACAATTAAATGGCAGTCATCGAAGGTGGGGGTGTATGTCAAGTCCACGTACCGAGACCCATCCGCCGGCAGTGCCGACCGAGCAATTACTCTACATCCATGACCAAGTGCCCGCGTTGCCTGCATAACAC
>QLPG01005121.1:0-11305 GCA_003314385.1 Gomphus sp. MG54
ACTACAATTCTTTTACCGGCATGGTTCAAACTCCTCCCTACCTACCATCTCAACCCTCATATCATGCCACATGATGTAGCAACTCGCTGGAATTCAACATATGACATGCTCAGCTTTGCCATCTAGTATCGTCAAGCCATTGACTCTATGACAGCTGCTTGTGCCTTTGATATTTGCAAATATGAACTTAGGCCTGAGGAATGGAAGATTGTCGAGGAGCTCTGTAATGTGTTGAAGGTAAGTATTTTTTTTACAAATTGTCTATATTCCATTTACTTACTACTACTTGAATAAGCTCTTTAAAGATGCGACACTTTATTTTTCACAAGGTATACCCAACCTGCCTGTGGTTATCCCTACAATGGACCATATCGAAAATTTTCTTGCAACAGTGTTGGACAATCCAAACAAATATTCACCTGTTATTTGTGTGGCATTGGCAATAGGCAAAAAATTTATGAATAAGTATTACAAGAAAACTGATGATTCAGAGGTTTACGGGATTTCCATAGGTAAGTTATTAGTCAATTTTAATATTTCATAATCATATTGCTTATTTATTATAGTTCTGCACCCCCGATACAAACTTGAATATTTCAAAAAGCATAATTGGGAACCAGCATGGATTGCCACAGCACATCAATAGTTCAAGAAGAATTTGATCGCTCTTACTGCTTCAGGGAAATTGGCAGATTGTTAAATCCACATGTCGGCGCTTAGCTAGAGGCTTCTGGAAGGGTTTCTGGAGGGTTCCAAATGGCTTCCAAAGGGAGGGTTCATATTCTGGAGACGGAGAGACTGAGGGTCGGACTTGGATCGGACTCGGGAGTTGGGAAGTGCTGGGGGTCTCAAGACTGTTCGTGGTATAGGATGATACGAGTGGTTTGAGGTTGCAGGGACTTGGCTTCAACTTATATGTTGTGCCCTCCTCGATCGTCCGTCCCTAATTTCGGAGAGTCAGAAAGTTTACCGGAACTTAATCGGAAACTACGATGCAGAATTAAGTCGATATTCATACTGGCAAATAGTCCAGTCGACTGGTGACTTATATACATGTATCTAGTCTTGTACTATCTTTTACTGAGTAAAGACAAGGGGGGGAAGAGAGTATAAAGGGCAATATAAAACGAAGAACAAAGGAGTGAGGTATGCAGTGATCCTGTGCATCGTCTATCAAAGGAGTGGAACCTTGACTTCGGAATCTTCGAAGGTTCGGAAATGCAGAACCTCAGAATGATGTATCGGAAATCCGGAAATTGGTTATTCAGACTTTGAGCGATCGGAAAGGTCCTGGAAATGGCATGGGTGGTTGTGGTATTTAATGTGGGTTTGTTTGGTGGCATGGGCCATAACAGTATCCCTCCCTTAGGACTGAGCCCTCAAGGTCCTAAGCTTAATCTTGCTGTGAATTGAGGGAAGAAGAGCATGGGACTATTTTTAGGCATATTGGGATGTAATGGGTGTTTTTTCCAAAGCGCCCATCCAATGCATATATAAGGAGGCTTTTCTTCTTTCCTGAGTTCCTTTCTGCCCCTAACCATGTCTGGATTCGAACAAGACATCGAAGCAGAGGTTTCAGCACAGGTGCGTGCCTTCAAAGCCAAGTGTGCAAAGGAGATTTGCTTGATGAGGGCCGAGGGGGTGTGGAAATTGGAAGCTGCTTGGGATGTCAGAAAAGATCTAAGGGGCAAAGTCTGAAGGTCATGGGAGAAACCAAAGGGGGTGGATCGGAGGGGGAGGGGGGAGGGGAAGAAACGAGCCTTGGAGCGCGATGCTTGGGGTCTAGAGTCCACTCTTTTGGCCAGTCAGGTGGACGAGGATCCGGAGGATCTGCCCTCCTGGGAGGGTTTTGCTGGGCCATTGGGATCTGAAGATGGAGGTAGTGTTGTCGGGATTTGGGAATTGTCCTGCAACTCGAGTCTTGGTTTAAATTGTTGATTAGTTCAGCTCGTATTAATTGCCTAACAAGAAAAGGGTCTAGTTCTAAGAGAATCTACATGGTACCATTAGTCTAAGGGATGGTATGGGATTCCACGGTGATCAAGATTCTTCCTGAGTGGAGTTTTTGGAGGGTCGGATTTGAGTGCTGAGTGAAGACTGCTGGCTCCATATTGCCAAGAATCAGTTAGGATAATCTAAACGAGTAGTACTCAATACCCTGTCGATCAACGGATCGTAGTGGGTGAGCATATGGTCCTTGCAACTAAAATTCTGACGGGATTCAGGGGGTTGGATTTGGAGGGTTGGAGTTTGGAGGGTTAGAGTATTTCCACAGAGGGGTTGAAATCTTTCAACAATTGGTCACAGGGGGTCATATTCCTGAAAAGGTTGGATGCATTGTTTTGTTTTACGTCCGTAGGCATAGTTGGTGTTCAACGTGATCAACTGGTGCTGGAGTTGGGGGCCTAACTTCTTATTCCTCGCATCCGATGTCTCAGACTCTTCTTCAACCTCTTCCATCATGGAGGCTGCGTGCCCTTTGGTGACTGTGGTGGTGGATCTTGGGCATTCCATAGCTGAGTGGCCTGATCTGCTGCAGAAGAGGCTGAGGTTTTGTTCGAAGTGGTGTTGCCATTCTTGCAGTGTAAGTTTTCCGTCTTTTCCAATTTTGGATGAAAGATCTGTGATAGTCCTGCTGCCACTGGATGGGGTCGTGGGTTGGCCTACATTGGCCATCTTATTGCCCATGTTAGGGGCCAAATACGTGGTCACAGGGGTCCTCCCTCTGTCATAGGGGTGGTCGAAGTTCCGGGTAGAGGGGGGCTCTCTGGCGATTTACGATTGTCGCTCCCAGTAGCAGGTGTCAATGGATTGGGACAGGAGACAGAGTTGGAGCAGGGAATGGGGCTTTCTTACTCTAGAGATCTCGTCCTTGATTCTGCCGGGGCATCCATTGTAGAACTGGCAACAAAGAGCAGCATTGCCCCAGTGGACATGGGTGGCTAGTCGATTGAATTTGACTACATATTTCGTGATGTGCTGATTATCACGCATGTGGAGGGTCTCGATGTCTGCCTTGGCCTCTCCTTCTGGGTCGTGGGGGCCGAAGTTGGTTTTGAGTTCATTCATGAACTCCTCATAGTCATGGAGCCAGTCTGGCTTGTTGGGGGCGGAGAGGGCTGGTTCAAACCAGTCCAGGGTGGTACCGGTCAGGTACGACAGTACATAGGTTACCTTGGCACTCTCAGTATCGATGGCATCAGGGTGGTCATGGAAGTTCAGTCTACATTGCACTAGAAAGGCTTGTAGTTTCCTTGAATCGGATCCATCAAAGGTATCCGGATCCCAAACCTTGGCGGCGCGGGGGGCTGATCTTCTGGGGCTGGCTAAGTTGCTTGCCAGCATAATGAGGGCCTGAGTAAGATTGGGCACAATGTTGGGTCCTAAGGTGGGGGCCTCTCCTGGGTGTGCAGGAGGTGGCAGTGCTGCGGTGGGTGGTGCAACATGGGGTTGGGCGACAGGGGGGTGGTGCAGCGAACGGGGGTATGGCGGATGGTGCAACGAGTGGTAGTGCTATAGGCGGTGGTGCCATGGGCAGAGGTGCAAAGGGTGGTGGTATGTAGGGGGGCACCGATGAGTCTGACAGTGCTGCTGTGGATGGTCCTGAACTAGACCGCATATCCGATGGCGATGATTGTTGAGTCACCGGGGGGTGGTTTATGAGAAATGGGTTGGTCAAATTTGAATGCAGGTGTCAATCTGCATCTGAGAATCCAGAGTCAGAAGAAGGCTCTGGGGGATAAGCTGGTGTCTGAGGCATCTGAAAACTTGGTCTGGGGATGGGCAGTTCTCGGGGGATAGATGCACGGTGGGCAGACACCTGAGTGATTGTCTGCATGGCTTGTGAACATGTGATAGGTCTCATGCTTAATGACGATCAGGAGTGTGAGTACGAATATACTGTTAAATCCACATGTTGGCGCTTAGCTAGAGGCTTCTGGAAGGGTTTCCAGAGGGTTCCAAAAGGCTTCCAAAGGGAGGGTTTGTATTCCGGGGACGGAGAGACTGAGGGTCAGACTCGGATCGGAATCGGGAGTTGGGAAGCGCCGGGGGTCTTAAGACTGTTCGCGGTATAGGGTGATGTGAGTGGTTCAAGGTTGCAGGGACTTGGCTTCAACTTATATGTTGCGCCCTCCTCAATTGTCTGTACCTAATTTCGGAGAGTCGGAAAGTTTACCAGAACTTAATCAGAAACTACGATGCAGAATTAAGTCAATATTCGTACTGGCAAATAGTCCAGTCAACTGGTGACTTATATACATGTATCTAGTCTTGTACTATCTTTTACCGAGTAAAGACAAGGGGGGGAAGAGAGTACAAGGGGCAATATAAAACGAAGAACAAAGGAGTGAGGTATGCGGTGATCCTGCACATCGTCTATCAAAGGAGTGGAACCTTGACTTCGGAATCTTTGGAGGTTCGGAAACATGGAACCTCGGAATGATGTATCGGAAATCCAGAAATTGGTTATTCAGACTTTGAGCGATCGGAAAGGTCCCAGAAACGGCGCAAGTGGTTGTGGTGTTTAATGTGGGTTTGTTCGGTGGCATGGGCCATAACACAGATCTGATGAAACAATGACCATCAATAGTAATTCTGAGGTCAGTGCCTTTCTTTTCTTTTATATTTATTAATGGCATCAATGAGTATAGGCTTCAAGTTCTACTAATATCTTTGATGACCTTCCGGAGCTTGTTGATGTCACATCTCAACATCAAGATGAGCTCGAATGTTATCTTGCTAATGATGTGGAGAATGTAATGGATGCTCTCAAATGGTGGTATGAGAGGAGGTCCACTTTTCCCTGCCTATCACGCATGGCCCGAGATTATCTGTCTATTCCTGGTAAGTAACTTTTTATTAAAACATTTGTTATATTCTTTATATTCTAATAAAAATTCAAAGCTACAACTGTTGCTGTTGAACATGTATTCAGCCAAGGCCATCTTGTTTTGCCCTATATTTGGAACCGACTTTCGGCTCAGACAACTCGAGCCCTTATGTGTATTGGATCTTGGAGCACACTTGGTTTGGTGAAGGATGCCAATATCAAGGCTGCATTGAGGGATGAGGTCACTGAGTCTGAGGAGGAGCATACTATGGGTTGGGATACTATTACAGGTTATATTCTATAAATTTTGAATTTTTATAATAAGGAAATAGATTAAATTTCAGTATTGGGTCAATTTATACCCATTGTGGGTTGCAGGTAAAAGCGATACCTATTGAACCTGTGGGTAAAAACAATACCTGTTGTGGGTCATGGGTAAAAGCAATATCTGTTGTAGGTCATGGGTAAAAGCACTACCCATTAAACCCACGGGTAAAAGCAATACCCATTGTAGGTCATGGGTAAAAGCAATACCTGTTAAACCTGCAGGTACCCGTACCCGCAATAACCTGCTACCCGTTGCTAAGGGTACAGGAATTCTCAGGTATGGGTACAGGTAGGCCCAAAATACCCGGGGGTTGATGTCCAAAATGAATTGTTTAGAGGGGGCCTTGGCAGGTACCTTGTCAATTACATGTAGGAATAACAGTTTATGTGTGTGAACTATTATTCTACCCTTGCCTAGGATTATTTCCACGGATGTTCTATAATCTGATTTAGTTCTTTTACTATGTTTTTGCATACCTTTGTGTTTTTTCACCAAGAAACCTTCCACTTCAGTAGAAGGGTTTGAGATTTACTCTTTGGAATAAACCTTTGTCATAAAGTCTTCAGACCAATGTACCTAAGTGTGCTTGCTGCACAAGATAATCCAGTGGATTATAGGTGAAAGTAAGATTGATAGTTAAGCAACTTTTACACTACAGGACTAGTCTCTATATATACTAATTCTAAGCTGATTATGTAACTCCCTAATAAGGCAAGTTCTTCTAGAAATTAGTGGAATGTTATGGAAAGGGATGAAAGGTCCTGGAATCCCCTAGAAGTCACAGTGTCACCCTTGTAGTCACTAATAATAAAAAGAAAAGAATATTCCCACAGCTAGTAGTCTTGTGACTGGTCAAGTCACAAAATATTATTAGTAATTGAGCCATGCTTCTGGGCTAACCTTTATGTAATAACTATTATATAAGCCCAGGAATTTGTTGTACAAGTTGGTCTGAAAACTTGACCCAGAAATTTGGGGCCATTTTCTGTGTATTAAGTAATTGACACCCAATTATGGTTCCTTGTGGGTCTGAATAGGAATAGACAAAAAAGATACTTTTTTGAGGATTTTCCTTGGACTTGAGGGTTTTGTTATTTAAGAGTTAATTACCCTGAGTAATTTACTCTTAAATGGCTAGTCAAAATTTATTATATATATTTTTGGTAGTCAATTCAAGACTGGTTTGTTGAATTGTTTCTGAGTAAGAGAGGTTTGGAATCCTATATGATGATCCTGGTTCAGTGGCCCTTCAAGTCTAGTGAAGAATTCCTCATTCTCCAATAAATTGCGAGGGTCACCCATGGGTCACCCAAGGGTCAAATGTGGGTAACCCACACCCAACCTATGGGAAACCCAAACCTGTCAACCCATGGGTTTTTTCCCATGAGTCAATGGGTGTCAGGTACACACTGCACCTGCACACATGTGGTGTGTGTCTGTTAAGTCTCGGTAATGCTGATAGTGCGGATGGGAACAATGAAAATAAGATAATAGAAATGTGGCCAATAATAGAATAATAGAGAGTGACTGAATATAATAATAGGGCCATGGCCAAAGATAAAACAATGACAAAAATACCCTGAAGTAGAACAGGTTGAGAAATAAGGAGTGGATGGGGCAGGATTAGTGGATAATGAGTGGGGAAGAGTAGATCAGGGATAGGAATAGGAAATGTGAATGGTGAAAGTGCTGAGCCAAGACCAACATGCGAAGTGACAGATGTGTGGATTGGTCACTTGCATGTGGAATTGGACTGATTGTTCAGTCAGCACTGCCCAGTTACTGGGTACTCGGTATGTACACTTGACAGTGTGTCATATGCATGAATGTATGGTGCATATGGCACATGCGGTGAATGCATGTATGATGTGTTTGTATATCAAGTACACGATACTGAGCCTTGGTTCACTCGGTAGTACTGACCAAAGGACCCTTACCGTTTAATCCCACACACCAGTGACGGGTCATTTCTCACTAGTACATGGTCTCGACTCAGGTATATTTGGCTCATCATCTGGTTCACTCCCTTTATCCCATCCCCTCCATTCTTATTATTCTTCCATCCCCCATCCTTCCCTTGACCTGTTTCCTCTTGGGACATTAGCTATTCACTTATTATTCAGTCATGGCCCTATTGTTTTATATTCAGCCAATTTCTATTGTTCTATTTTCATCCACACTCCCATTATTTTATTCTCAGCTATATTTCATCGTTCTATTCTTATTTACATTTCACTGTTCTATTCTTGATCATTGTGGACAATACCTCCACATGCTCTACATACCTTATTATTTCTCCATGTCTTATGCCACCTTGATTCCACATCTCACTTCTTAACCTATATAAGTAGTTCACGAATGTAGATATTTCCTCATTCTGACTATCAACTTGTTTTATGCCTTCCTGTCTTCCCTTCTCCTGTCTGAAGTCCCTTACTTGTGCCAACACTCTCAGCACTCTCCCAGGTATCCCATCTGTTCCAAATCAGTGGTACCCATAGAAAGTAGGGTGCAATGCACGAGTATGTTAAAGCCAAGCCACTCCAATTGGTCTGCAGGACTTGGCCAATTCCTGCCATCATTGTGAACTCAGCATTATTACAATAGTGCTCAGCCCACACATTGTTGGCATTCCTGGTGCCTGAAAGTATATTCAGAATCAAACTACTTTCCATGTTTTACTTCTTACAATTATGCTCCCACAAACTAGATCTTTGACCCACACTGAAGACATTCAGCTCACCCCCATGGTCATACAACAAAGGCACATGGTGCTTCTGGCACCCCACCCCTCCTTATCGGTTATACTTTGCCACTGCCAATTGAACTACAGCATCTCACATCCCCCTTTGAGCCAGAGTCATGCATCAAACAGGTGGTCAATGATGACATCAAATACATAGACAATGATAATGGCAACCAGGAACTCTAATTGGTAGAGGACAAACTTTGCTTAGTACACTCTCACACAGGTACTGAGGCTGAGGGACAGTCTCAACAAGATTAGCAGGCAGACACACCTGAACCCCCTCACACCCCTGTAGCCACACCTCCCTAACTGGTGGCTGTACCTCCTCAGCCCTAAAGCTAGAACACAGACTAAACATATAAGACCTCTATTCTCTCCTCATATCTATTTGCCTACCCCAAAGTCTAAAATATTAAATTATCTAAAATATTCACCAAGACTAAACACACAGTCTTTGTAGGAGATATTGTTGGTGTGATTCTGGTACTAATGCTGGTTAAAACCCATCAAACTGTTAGATCTGTCTTGATTGCCCTTGACAATCAAGCTGTCATCCAGGCCCTACAGAACAACAGGATCCAGCCAGCACAATACCTACTAGATATAGCCTACATACTTATCCTGAGACTGAAATGTATATGCCATAACCTGCACATCCACTTGGAGTGAGATCCAGGCCACATGGAAATCAAAGGAAACAAGCTGGCTGAGGCACATGCAAAGAGAGCAGCTGGAGGGGATGTCTCATGCACCAATGACCTTCCAGAGCTACTCAGAAAGTGCCTTCTGGTCAGTATAACAGCCCTGAAGCCCAACCAGAAGAAAGTCTGGTCAAAATCACCCTGATATGCCAAAATGACACAAATTGACTTGAAACTGCCAAATTATCAGATTTATAGGACATTGAGCTCCCTGCCCCATAGAGTGACTAGCATCCTCATACAACTGCACACCAGTCATGTATCCCTCAACTCATCCCTTAAGAAGGTAAAAGTCTCAGACACAGCCCTATGCAAACAATGCCACCAGCCAGAGACCTTCATTGTAAGGGCAACCCTCTGGACTTCTCTGGAGTTGTCTCATGGAGAGGGCTAGGCAGGGGGAATCCAAAGTTTAATTATAATTGCTACTTAAATACATATGGGGTTCTCATGTAGGCAGGAGGAATCCAAAGAGGAAAGTCTAAGGATCCCGCTGCTGGTGAACCCTTCTTATACCCTTTATGTAAGTGGTCTGTGCACTAGCTTACAAATCTATACATCAGAGCTTGTAGAGCCAAACTTCCTGGTTAGGTCCAGAGCTTGGGTGCTTATTTCAGATCCTAATCACCATGCTAAACTCATTCCGGTTTCCCACCTGGTGGTTCCTAAATTCCTGACCTTCAGAGTATTGTCAGAGTATGGATTTATCTGTCACTCATACTGGAGGTCTCAGATATCACAGATATCATGGACACTGTGGAAATGGTGTGGATGGTAGCATGGATGATGGTGCAGATGATAGATACTATGGGAATTCAGCAGATAGTGGAGCTTGTAGATGTTGCCTGGGTATGAGGGTTAAGGTACTCCTCTCTGGTCCTCAGACCCTTGTTTCCAATCTCAGAATCGAAGCGGAGTTTGAAATATGGCTTCAGATTTGGATTTAGGATTTGGAAAGGGTTATCCCCTGATACTAGTGCACTTAGAGAATCGCACGGGTAGGGCCAACCCACATAGGTTACTAGGTCGGGTGTCCTTGGGTGCACATGCGGGTCAAGCCAAGAGCACCTGCAACCCAGCCCAACCCATGGTGTCATGCATGTGCCTCACATGCACATGGATGACACGGATGACATGCACATGCCATATGTGCCATACATGTTGTACATGCCAAATGTGCCATACACGTTATACATGCCATATGTGCCATATGTGTCATATGCATTATATGTGCCATACATGCTGTATGTGCCATATGTGCTGCATGCATGCAGGTGTGGCATGCACCTGACACCCGTTGACCCATGGGAAAAACCCCATGGGTTGATGGGTTCCAGTTTCCTATGGGTTGGGTGCAGGTCACCCACATTTGACCCATGGGTGACCCATGCCATTCCCTAGGTGTGGCATACACCTGACACCCATTGACCCATGGGTTGATGGGTTCAGGTTTCCCATGGGTTGGGTCTGGGTCACTCACATTTGACCCATGGGTGACCCATGCCATTCTCTAAATGTACTACCTCAAATACTGCAAATGATACACAGAGCAGTGCAAAGTGTAGGGTGCTAACTTGCATCTCACCCCTGAGAGGCCAACCTCAATATATTGTATTTTTGTATCGATTCTTATGCCATTCTGTGCACTTTTACATTCTGAAATTTTCGATTATTATTTTGTATTTTTACCCTCAGTATTGAGGGAGCTATTCTCTATTTTCGTTTGTACTCACATGCATCTACACACGCACTACACGATGCGCATGGCTGGCTCCCTGGGAAGGGACCGGCAACTTGGCTCAAACCTTCGATAGGGTCAAGAGCCGGTTGTAGCATATATGCAGGTGAAACATCACCCACGCATGCTTCCCTCCTCAGTGGTTGACCACACTGAGGAGGTGAGTTGTATAGTATTATCTACAGAGCCTCATGGCTAATTCTCTTTCTTTTTCTTTTGTAAGGTAAAATATTTAGGTACAATTTCTGAATAAATAACAGTGATTGACCACACTGAGGAGGTAAAATATTTAGATTGACAAACAACTTCTCTAAACTACTGTACAAGTTGCCATAATCGCTATACAAAGAGCTCAGACACAAGGCAGGAAATGCCAGCCACTCCATTTATCAGCTGTTGTGTGACCTTAAAGATCATCCTTGCTACCCTGCACCATATACAATCCATATGCCACATTGACAGATATACCGATGTAGCACCCCCCCAGTCAATGACGAAACCATAAACACCTTCTACTCCAACCTGGATCGGCTGTTGTTTTCTGCCAGTCCTCCTATCTGTGAGGGATTGGCCCACTTGTGCCTCCCTGGTCAATAATTATACACCCCAGTCCTTCTGATTCCACCCTTCTGATACTTAGACACTTTGCCATAGCCAATGTATCTCATAGTAGTAGTGCACCATAAGTGCCTAGCACTGTTAATAGTGATTGGCACGGGTAACCCCCGGGTATTTTGTGCCTACCTGTACCCGTACCCGAGAATACCCGTACCCTTAGCAACGGGTAGCGGGTTATTGCGGGTACGGGTACGGGTACCTGCGGGTTTAACGGGTATTGCTTTTACCCGTGACCCACAACGGGTATTTTTCTTACCCGCGGGTTCTTTAGAACTAAAATACATATAACAATTTCGGAATACCTTTAAACGACATAAATTTGCCGCAAATGTTCAGAAGG
>QLPG01005123.1:0-12876 GCA_003314385.1 Gomphus sp. MG54
GCGTCTCTGGCATTCGGTCGGGAGAAGTTTGCCATCCTTTCCGAGGGTTTTGGTATACTTGGGTGGGTCGGGCATTTTCCCGTCCTTTTTCTTGGACGTGTCCTTGCTGCTGTTATTGTTGCTATTATGTTGCTGGCGGTTGTCCGAGGTGGATCTGTTGCCAGGCTTATCCGATCTGGTATCTTTCTTCGGCTCATTGCTGCCCTCCGCAGACTGTTCAGCTTTTCGTTCCCAATACCTCATGTCGATTTGCTGAACGCGATTTCGAAGTTCGTCGAGTGTGCGGGGTTTGTCGAAATGGATGAGGCCATCTTTGATGCGCTTTGGCAGTGCCGTATATGCTTTGTGGAGGAGGGCGTTGTCATTATAATCAACAAACGCTGCGAGCCTGTAAAATTCCACAAAGAACCGAGTTGCTTTGTGGTTGTCTTGCATGGTTAATTTCTCGAGGGCCATCTCAGCGTCGGCTCTCTTGTCCCAAGAGCCAAAGTTGATCTGTAGTTCGTCGATGAAGAGCTCCAGGTTGCTGGTCCAACGGGGTTCCATATTGGGATTACCCGTCAGGTATGGCTCGAAGCATTCTAGAGCTGTTCCTTTCAGGTAGGAGACCATGTCGTTGACTTTTTGCCTATCGTCGGGGAACGAGTTTGGCCAGGTGCGGAAATTCATTCTGCAGAGGAAAATGAAACCCTTTAATTTCTTTGGGTCGGTTCCATCAAAGGGTTCTGGTTCTCGTATTCTGGCGGCTTGACCGTCTTGTCGATGGTTTCGAGTGGTTCTGCCGAGTGCGAGAATGGCGTTCAGCAGATCTTGATTGTTGGCCGGGTTCATGAGAACCCTGGCCCTAGGAAATGGCCTGGCTTGCGGAGCTTGCCTGGGCAGTGGGGCTGGCTGGGCTTGGGGAGCTTGCCTGGCCTGTGGCGGTATAGCCGCGGACGGAGGGGGTGCGGAGGTGCGGCCACGGGCTGACGGGGTGCAACCGCGGGCTGAGAGTGCACGGCTGTTGGGGTACGGGGAGGTTCAGGCATGTTTGCCTGTCGGGGGTGCTGAGGCTGTTCCTCGGTTTCAGCATCTGTGTCGTAGTGTACTGAACCAGGTTCGTCCTCTGCCGGATGGGGTGCTTGGTCGTCGTTATCATAATCTTCGTATTCGATTTCATCGTCGACCACCTCTTCGATGCATGGTTCTTGCTCGAAGGGGGAGGCGAGACGCCGTAGTTCTATTGTCAGCGAGGTGTAACCAATGAGAAGGGGCGGGGTACCAGAGGCTTCGCGCTCCCTTCGTTGGGTTACCGTGGGGGTGAGCCGATTGTCATCCATATGGGCTGTGGATCTAGTTCATGGGGGCATGATCATAAGAACGGAGGTGACACGGAAAGCAGTTTCACTCAGAATATACTGTCAAGATTCGGTGATGCTGAGATATCGGTTAAGTCCTGCAAACCGTTATGGGGTGGCTAGGCTTCAACGTGCTCTTGCGTTGCACCCTGCTGTTCCGTGCGTGCCACTAATTTGAATAGTGAGAGGAGCCTTGAGAGGATTCTGAGGGCGTTGGCTCGAGCGAAGGACTTTAGAAATAGAGAGCGGACAAAGGGGTGCGAATCAATTGATATTCTGAGTGAAGAACTATCGACATACATCCTGCTACTTTTATAGTTAAGAAGCAAGATGTGGAACAGGGTGGCGTAAGGAATGGAAACAATAAGGTATGAGGCAACCACATGGAGGCATTGTCCACAGTGATCAGAAATAGAATAAGGAATGTAAGCGGTATTAGAATAATAGAGTATGGCTGAAAATAAGATAATGAAATGGTGGGTGGGAATAGAACAATAGAGGACGGCCTAAGATAAAACAATGGCAATGGCCAGGACAATGAGTGGCCGTCATGTTGTTCGGGGGAAACGGGTAAAGGAGTGGATAGGGGGGTGAAGGAACAATGAAAGGGGGTGTACGAGGGGAGTGGTCCATACGATGTACCAGATGTGCCGAGCCGAGGCCGCGCGGTGGTGCGAGGTAATGCGGGTGAGGGCTGGTTGGTCGGTATTCCCGAGTGAGTCGGTACTCGGTGTTGCGGGCTTGACAATAACAAAGGCAGGCGATGGATATCATATAATTGACAAGGTCCATCCAAGTTTCCTGCTTTTCCTCAAGAATGGTACAGTTAATCTGGAGGGCGAGGGCCTTGAAAGCCTATACCTAGCAAATGAATCTAACTTCAAAAAGGCTCAGAAGCAAAGAAATAAAAGGGCATGAAACTTATTCTGTGTTCTCTTGTGGGAACACTTTGAGAAGTTCTATCAGGACCCCCAACTGGGTCAGGTAGTAGGGAAAAACCACTTTACAGTTTCCCAATTAGACAGCATTAGCTATGAGGTTACTGATTGGGATCACTGTGAGCTGATGCACTGAGTCTATAAGAATGACCTTAGGAAGAAAGACCTGGATGTTCCAACTATCCTAGGCAAGACAATGAGGTTAGCCTGCAGGATGAAGATGGATCCTTCACCATTCCGTCTCCCAAAATGGTTAAAAAGATGGCTTTCATTGGAGGAACAACCTACTCACTCAGATCTAAATGGGTTTGCTTGCAAACTGAATGCTGTGACCATGACCGGTCAATATCTGTCTAAGAAAAAGTTCAATAAGAATAAACCTATGGAAGAGGAAACACTAGAACATACAGTGATGCATGTAAAAGATTTCACAAGGAGGATACCTCAACCAGTGGTCATTGAGACCTTCATAAATGGCAAAGCGACATGTACCCTCCTTGATAGTGGATCATTGTCTGACTTCATGTCTACAACACTGGCAGATCAATTACAAGTGTCGAAAGTGGCCTTATAATTGCCATTGTCACTTCAGCTAGCTGTGCATGGGTCAAGGTCTAAGGTTAATTATTGCACCACAGTGGAATTTTGCTATCAAAATATAAGAAGTGAACAGCAATTTGATATAGTGAATTTGGATAGCTATGACCTTATATTAGGGACCCCATTCCTCTATCAACATAAGGTAATATTTGGTCTAAACCCAACACAAGTGATGATAGGAAGCGACACAGCCCCTCCCCTTGGAAGGAGCTGAGTTAAACCTGGTCTCATCTGCAGTGACTTTACTATATGATGACCAAATTGAAGGACTTCGAGAACAGCTTCAAAGGGAGGCATCAGATTTATGCCCTGATACCAAGAAAGCAGAAATCCCACCTATGCATGAAATAAATCATAGCATTCCTATTATTGATGAGAATAAGATATATCCCTGAAGGGTGTCCAAATGCCCAGAGTCACTAAAAGAACTATGGTGAGCAAAGAAAAATGCTTACTTAACAAATGGATGATGGCGGGTAGCATATGGCACCAATGCTAGCCCTATGCTAATACTGGCCAAGGCATCAAAAGGAGATGGTAAAGTCCATATTAGGACGGTGGTAGATAAATGAGAACAAAACAAGAACACGAGGAAACTCACTACACCGTTACCAGACATAGAGACAATACTTCACAATATTGTATGACACCAGTATAGAAGCCTAATAGATGGCAAGGATGCTTATGAGCAGATATGTGTCATACTGGAACATGTGTGACGGACCTTGTTTACTACACCTGATGGTACTATGGAAAGCCTGACCCTCCAGCAAGGAGACTGTAATGGGCCAGCAATGTATTAGACATTAATGAACCATATATTCTCTGCTTACATAGGAGTGTTTATGGATGTGTATTTAGACAATATAGTGATTTACTCCGATATGATAAAGGAGCACATAGAGCATATACAATCCATATTCGACGTCTTAAGACAGCAGAAGCTTTTTTGAGCACTGAAAAAATGCATTTCTTCACAAAAGAATTGAAATTATTAGAGCATATCTGTAAGGGCAACCTACTCGGGTACTGATTCCAGTACCTGCTGGGAGACCAACAGCAGGACACCACCCAGCCCTGTGACCTACCCAGGGCCTAACCCAGGGACTCGAACCCTAAGTTTACCCACAGGCACTACTAGACACTGGCAGGGAGGTCCAGAAGTAAGTATATAAAAGGCAATGTAGCTAAATACATATGAGCTGCTTACCTGGCAAGGAGGTCCAGAAGAGAACAACCAAAGGACCCCCTTACCTAAGCAGCAACTATATAGCTACAGTGACTGTGACATAACAAACTTGTCACAGCCAGCAAAGAAGACAATAGAAGATTAAGGGGAAGGGATTATAGCAAACATATGAAAAGGGAAGATAGAGGAATGATTAAAGAAGTAATATAAGCCAAGGAATAAGAGAAATGAACGAGATAAAGGGAATAAAAGGAAGGAAAAGAGGAATAAACCAGTAGTCCCCTGACAATATCATAAATGACAAAGGAATTCAAATAGATCCTCACAAGGTGGATTCTATTGAGAATTGGAAAGTACCGACCAATAAAGGACTTCTGAGTAGCTTTTTGGGAGCTGTTGGATATCTGGCCAATGATTGCCAAGGTATTCGGATTCCTATAGCCCTCTGACTGGGTCCTCCAAGAACTGGAAATGGGGACCTATGGAGCAGCATGCCTTTGAGAAGGTAATGGAAGTGATAGCACAGCACTGAAACATATGCAGGGTGGCTATAAATTACTCACCGGATGCCAAATCTATTAATCTAGTAAGGGATGCCTGTATGACAGGTGCCAGTGGCATGCTCTCACAAAGAAACAACCTGGATAAGGCAAAAATAGTCAGCTTTTGGTCAGGAAAATTCAATTCAGCCCAACAAAACTACCCCATACACGAGCAAGAGCTCCTAGCAATAGTTGAGTCTCTAAAAAGATTCAAACCACAATTGCTGGGCATTAAATTTTGAATTTTTTCTGACCACAAGTCTCTGAAACAGATTATGAGTCAGAGACACATGTCCCCAAGGCAGCACAGATGGGTGGACTTACTAAACCAGTTCAATTTTGAGATCTGTTATATTCCAGGAGAAACAAATGTAATGGCAGACTCACTGTCATGTATATATAGCGATGAAGCACCTGGAGTTATGCATGCTGAGAGTGAATACATCAGTAAAGATAATTCAGATAACGATGAAGGGAAGCTGGACGTATCAACTCCAATATACACAGGTTTGGAAGCACAAGCATTAAGCTTGGGAGCTATCAGAAGATCTGAGCGAATAGGAAGAAAACCCCGTACCTGGTGGAACACGCACCATGAAAAGGAAATAATGGATGATTCAATAAGGGACCTGGAGGGACCAAATTAAGGGGCTCGGGACATGGACAGTGTTAGTGCACTGAATGAGATACCCTTAACAAGGGACCTGGCAGAAGAGGCCAACGCACCTGAGAGCAATCATGAATCAATGTCAGGTGCAGAAAATGTAATATTTGAGGCACATGAGGACCTTGATTCAAGGATGGCCCCTACATTAACTGAGGTCATCTTGGAGGGAAAACCTGAATTAAACCTACCTGATGATTTTAGAGGCCGGTATGGGGAAGATCGCTTCTTTGAGACAATATTGAAAAAACCCACAGATTATAAGGACTTCTATGTCGAGAATGGGTTGGTATTCTTGATAAGAGATGACCAAAAGATTCTGTGCATACCAAACATATCACTGGGAATGCACAGCTATGGGAGATAATAATTACTCACACACACTCCATCCTACTATATTATATGCATGGTGGCCGCAGATGGTGAACGATGTCACTGACTTTTATAAGAGCTGTGGGATTTGCACCACAAGTAAGTCAAATACCCAACAACTGATGGGTTTGTTGCACACCTTAGAAGTGCCAAAACAGCCATGGAAAGCCATTGGTATTGATTTTGTAGGGCCATTACCAGTATCTACAAACTGGCTAGGAGAATTTGATCAGATATACATCATAAGTGATCATCTCACCAGTATTTGGTACCAACCAAAACATCCTATAAGGCAAAACAGATGGCTGAGATTATATTTGAAGTCATCTATAAGTTGCATGGGTTATCAGAAAGGATTGTGAGCGACAGGGACTCACTATTCACAAGCACATTTTGGAAGGAATTGCATGGCTTGTTGGGAACCAAATTAAGGCTCTCATTATCCTTTCACCCTCAGACAGATGGAGCTATGGAACATGCAAACTGCAC
This sequence comes from Gomphus sp. MG54, assembly GCA_003314385.1. Classification (NCBI taxonomy): domain Eukaryota; kingdom Fungi; phylum Basidiomycota; class Agaricomycetes; order Gomphales; family Gomphaceae; genus Gomphus; species Gomphus sp. MG54. The sequence goes on from QLPG01005123.1 coordinate 6,132, forward strand.
AATGACCCAGATGTTGCATCAATGTATACAGATGGATTAGAAGGACTGGGTGAATAAATTACCTGCAACAGAATACACAATGAATAATGTGTGTTCTGAGACTACTTGTCAGGCTCCGGGAATGCCAAGGAGTGGCCAAGTCCTGCAGGACGGGAATAGTGGCATGGCTTCAACGTGCTCGTGCGTTGCGCCCTACTTCCCATGCATGCCACCAATTTAGGACAGAGGGATACCCGGGAGAGTGCCGAGAGTGTCGGCCCAGGTAAAGGACTTGGGACAGGAGAGGGGAGGACAAGAAGGCGTAAACCTAGTTGATTTCCAGAACGAAGAACCATCTACATACATTGGCTACTTATATAGGCTAATAAGTGAGATGTGGAACAGAGTGGCACAAGGAATGGAGAACAATAAGGTATGAAGAATCATGTAGAGGTATTGTCCACAATTGTTAAGTCCATGTGTCAGGCACTTAGCTAGCACTTCCGAAGGGGTTATCTGGGTTAGCGCGAAGGTCCATAACAGGGCCGGGGACCGAGACGGAAGTCGGACGGACTACGGACGGGGGATGGAGGCCTCGGGAACTAGGGGTAGGTCATGGAATGGTTCAATCCGGTCACTGAGGTGTTCGAGGTCAAAGGGACTTGGCTTCAACTTATGTGTTGCGCCCTCCTCGATCGTCTGTCCCTAATTTCAGAAAGGAGGTGGGAGTTTACTGGAAATGAATTGGAAACTGGTGGGAGACTAAATCGATATTCGTACTAGCGAACAGTCTAGTCAACTGTGAGACTATATACATGCGACTATCCTTGTACTATCTTTACCGGTCATAAAACAAGGGAGGAAGGGAGTACAAGGGGTCAATATAAAAGAGAACAAGGGAGTAAGGTACGCGATAGTCTTGCGCGCCGATTATCAACGTAACGGAACCTTGATTTTTGGAGTCTTCGGAGGTTTGGAATCGCGGAACCTCGGAATGTATTTCGGACATCCAGAAATCGGTTGTTCAGGCTTTGGTCGATCGGAAAGGTCCCGGAAACAGTGCAGGTGGTTGTGGGGTTTAATGTGGGTTTGTTTGTCGGCATGGGCTATAACAACAATGATCAAGAATAGAACAAGGAATGTGGATGATAATAGAACAATGAAATATAACTGAGAACAAAAGAGTGAGTGAAAATAGAACAATGGAGAGTGGCCTGAACATAAAACAATAGTGCCACTGCCAAGTGACAACAAATAGTGAGTGTCCTGAGGGTAAACAGGCAAGGGGAAGGACAGGGAGTAAAAGAATGATAAAGAATAGGATGGTGGGATAGAGATAATGAACCAAATGATGAACCGAATGTACCGAGCCGAGGCCACACACCGGTGAGGGATGATATGGGTAAGGGTTGGTTGGTCGGTACTGCCGAGTAAATCAGAGCATGGTATTGTGGGCTTTACACTACTGGATTCTCACCATTCTTCTTGAACTATGGGAGAATGCTGCGACCAATGATCTGGGACTCCTAATGTGAGTACCCTGGCGTGAGAATCTTTGCACAAAGGATGAAGAATGCAATAATGAGTGCACATGATGAAATAATAGAAGCACAAGTGAAACAAACCAGGAATGCCAATGCATGGCATCACCAAGCTAATTTTACAAAAGGAGACCTGGTTTATCTGTCAACAAAGAGTTTAAACATACTGAGACATCGAGCATGAAAGTTGACACCAAAATATATTGGACCATTCAGAATAATAGATGAATTGGAACAGGGGGCAACTTCCAAGTTGGAATTGTCACCTGAATTAAGAAAAAGGGGGATCAATAACAGCTTCCATGCATCCTTATTATGTATACATGTACCCAATGATGATCGTCACTTCCCAGGAAGGCAGTTTGATCAGATCCCAGGGTTTGGGGAGAATCCATGGGAGTGGGCTGTTGACCGAGTACTGTCACATATAGGAAAAGGGATGGAAGCTTCCTTTGAAATACAATGGAAGATGGGAGACATTACCTGGCACTCATATGAGGAGTGTAAGCACCTGGAACCTCTGTCAGCATATTGTGAAGCAATGGGAATTGCTCACCTGAGACAACTGCCGAAAGGTTTAGGAAAGATACCTCACTTAGAAATAGTGCAAGCTGTGACTGTCTCAATAGTGGAGCCAGCTATGAGTTGCTCAAAAAGGAGGATAAAGAAGGCAATGAGGAATTATAAGTCCAAGCAGAAGGAGATGAGGCAACAACACACCCACCTGATGCCAAAAATGAATGCTAACAAAGTTGTCCTCTCTTCTGCTGCTCTTAAAATCCTTCTTGAATCCCAGCAAGATGCATTCAATGCTGGTGTAAAATCGTCTTTCAGGGCCCCTTTCAAAAGGAAATACCAAGGCAAGAAAAAATCGTTGAGTCACAGGATGGGACCTGATGTGGGAATGACCCACCTACCATGCCCCTTGGGAAAGACGAGCAGAAATCTCCATAACGGGCGCAGAGGCTTTATTCCACCCGGGACCTTCCATTCTTCAAGTTTCATGGCCAAATAACAGCGAGTAGCATGAGTGTTGAGGATAGCGAGCGATCCTCAAATAATATCTTTCATTTTATCCTAACTCTGGTTGGGTAGATTAGTCATGACAGGTGTACAAGTCTCTCATCCTCTTGAGACATGTGAGAGGTATAGTAATACAGTATATATAGACAGTGTGAGAGATATGGATTAGAAGGTTTTTTGAGAAACTTGCCCTATATCCTATGTGGGGTAACTGTTGAATGTTGAATGTTGAACATTAAAGCAGGAACTGTATATGACAAGATTAAGAGGCTGGAGTGTAGAGTAAATATATATAAAGACTTTTCTGTCAAATCAGGCAGAAAACAACAATAAACTTGAATTTCCCTCATTTCAGACTGATAGACAAAAGCAAAGTGTCATTCTAAATTGTTTTTACAGTACATCTATATTCAAAAGTTAGGGAGGTTCAAAATGCTATTCCGTCTCCACCTCATTAGCGATTAGCGACATAACCTTGAAATTCAGGTCAGTATGAAAGGTGCAATCTATTGTTTCATGCGTACTTCCGTGTTGACACCACGCTTCAAGTATCTGACACCAGCGAAATGGCAAGATCGACGACAACGTTGCCAAAATTGCTCCTGCAAACTCGCGTCCGTGGTACATCCAATTACCCACACTCATCGCACTCCCAAGCTCTACGGTTCCCTGCACCCACGAGTGCTGCGCACTCAATTCACCGCTTGCGACGGCCGCTACGATTCCCCGCACTCACAAGTCGACCGCCTTCACGTCGCGCATTTAATTGCTCCGCGCACATTGAAACGCGTATTCTCTCTTTCTTGACCGAATAGGTATGCACTTACCTGATACTTATTGGGCAACCACCGCTGTGCACCACCATGCCGATAAACGATCCTGTGTCACTCACCGTTAACCGACATAGATTGACAAATACGTATCGTCGCTGCTGCCGCCATCGCTTGCGCACATATATGGTGAGTTCTGCCATGTCCCAAGGCCGCGGGAATTGATTATGAGAGTCGACTGGACTTGCTCATGATGTCTGGGCCCTTCTTGTACTTATTTGGCTGACATGACAATTTATTGTAATTTTTTTAATTTACAATCAGGGTTCAATGTGAACATACCATTGCCATGTCACTGCTTTTTTTTCCTCAACTGAGGTGGCAACCAATCTTCATCCTTTAAGTCATCTCCCTGGTTGACAGTGAACTCAAAGAGCCTTTCTTGAAGATCATCCTTGTCCCATTCTGAATCTGGATCCTCTTCTGAGTCCTTATATTCATAATTGTGTGCTTCAGAGGCTCCTTCACTCTCAGTCTCCTCTCCCTCCAAACCAAAATTCATTTCACCCATGGTGTGGCTGTAAAAAATGTTTGCAGAAGTTGGCAATTCCCTGTCAGATTCATAATCTGTAGGTGTTGTTGGAGACTCTATATGTTCATCTACTTCAGTAAACTGATCCTTATTCTGATTTCATAGTCCAGTAATGTTTCGTTTGAATTGTGGATGGCAGCCAGCAGGCATTATACAGTATCTCAAGGCTGGGTAATGATTGTGCTGGATTTTTATTTATTTGTTTATGAGTTGGCATATAGTTATTTTTTTACAATTTTATTGGAATCATACACTAATTAATCATAGCTATTGATTGCATGTTTTTCCCAGATTTTTTGTATTTTTTTGGGGTGTGGCCAAAATTTTGACATGTCTAAAATAAAAATAGTTTTGGAGGAAATTTGGCTTGTACCATTGACTTTATTTTGATGTTAGATACTTCTTTTAATAGCCTACCAGCCCTGTGTGAAGCCAAACTAGATACATGGCAGCCTTCTTCTTTAGCCATTCTAGCCTGTTCCCCTCCTCCTCCTCATTGGTGTCACTGAGCTACTCAGGCCCCCAGTTCCTACCCCACCAACAGGCTGCAGCATACCTTGCACTGCTTGTACTACATTCAAGTAGTGCCAGTATCTGGCAGGATGTAGCTCTCCCTGCATCACCTATACATGGCACAGGGGGAGCCTTTGGTCAACTGCCAAACTTTAGCCCTTTTACCTTTGGGCTTTCAAAGAAAACATCAGTCAAAATAAATAATAAATGAAATTATATGCCTCCTAGGCCCCCTTCAGCCTCAGTGCCTCCTTTGTACACATCCCTGGGCCTGTACTTGGCCTAGCCTTGGCATTTATGCCTTGCTTCAGCATAAGGGTCTTCATCTCATGCTTTTTCATCAGCTGTAAATTCTTGAGGGTATTGGCCCTTTGTGTGAAATCTGCATGTCAGGCACTTAATGAAACAGATACCAAAGGGTTCTGTGGGTTTCCAATGGGTTCCACTGAGGGCAGGAGATTTCATAGATGACAGAGGGTTGAGGGTCAAAGGGTCAGATTGTTGTAAGGATGGAAGTGATGGAAAGTGGATGACAAAGTGCTGGGATTAAGACTAGTGGTCAACTTGTAATGAAGACTTGTACAACTAGTCATTGCAGGTGTTCACAGTCAGAGGGACTTGGCTTCAACTTATATGTTGTGCCCTCCTTGATTGTCTGTCCCTAGTTTTGGAAAGTTAGAGAACACAAGCATGGACACTAAGTTGGAATTAGGCTAGAAACTAAGATGCAAATTAAGTCAATATTTGAACTAGCAAACCATCCAGTTGACTGGAGGTGTTATGGCCCATGCTCCTAATAAACCCATTAATCCCCATAACCACCTGCACCATTTCTAGGACCATCCGACCATTTACAGCCTGAAACAATTGCTTTCCACAAATCCTTTGCATCAACCCAAAGTTCTGCAATCCCGAACCTCTGCGATTCTGAGACCTAGGTTCCACTCTTTTGATAAACAACATGTAGGATCATCGCGTACCTCACTCCCTTGTTCTTTGTTCTCTATTAGCCCCTTGTACTCTCTTCTCCCCCTTGTCTTTACTTGGCAAAAGTTAATACAAGGATTAGTTACATGTATATAAGCCACCAGTCGACTGGACTATTTGCCAGTACGAATATCAACTTAATTCTGCATTGTAGTTTCTGATTCAGTTCTGGTAAACTTTCCAACTTTCCGAAATTAGGGACAGATGATCAAGGAGGGTGCAACACATAAGTTGAAGCCAAGTCCCTGGGACCTCAAACAACTCAAACAACTAGTCATACAACCTAATACCGCGAACAGTCCCAGGCCCCAGCACTTCCCATTTTTCTGCCTCTTCCGCTTCTATCCGTAAACCCACGACCTTTAGCCCCTCCACCTCTGGAGTACAACCCCCCCCCTTGGAAACCAATCAGAAGCCTCTGGAACCCCTCTGGAAGTATCTAGCTAAGCGCCTGACATGTGGATTTAACAGGAGGTTTATACACATGTAGACTACCTTGTATTATCTACTGTCAAGTCAAAAGATAAGGGAAGAAGAAAATACAAGGGGGTGAATGGAAAGTGAAAGAACAAGGGGAATGAGTTACTCAGGAACCCAAGAGAAGCCTGTCACAGAAACAGGATTGTGGAACTATAGGATCACAGAATTGCAAGATCACAGGACTGCAGGATCCTAGAGGGATGGGCAGATGATCTGTCTCTTAATAGCACAGTCAGAAAAATTGTTAGAGAAGGGTGGGGTTTTTAGTACAGGTAACACAGCCTGGGAGCTCAGTACTGACATCACTTATGGCCACCCTGAAAGCAAACAACCAGCTGCATTTATACATCATTGTTGGGACCAAGTCAATAGCTTGCTCCCTTACACACATAGTCTGAGTATAGACCATGATGGCTGAGGACACTCACTAACTGGCCAGATGGGAGGAGGTAAAAATGGGTTTGATAGAGGCCTCAAGTGGAGACTGTTTGGTCCAGATCAGAGGGATAGGAGGTGGATGAAAATGAGGAAGAGAATCAAAAGGAACAAGAGGAGAAAGAAGTAGAGAAAGATATAGAAGAGACTTTGAAGAAAACAGAGGAGTAGATAGTGTTTTTATATTTTTCTTTTCTTTTCTTTTTGAATGAATTTTGGTTGGAAATGGAATGAAGTAAAGCTCAACCAAATAGAAAAACTAAAACTAAGAGAACTAAGGAAAGTGAGAAATGACAAGTGAGATATGCCAAGGATTGGGTATTCTTTATTTAGGTGAAATAGACAGAGAGAGAAATGGACAGAGAAAAATAAGATAGAGAGACTAAGAGGGATATTCAGTATTGGGTCAGAGGAAACAGATCAGA
>QLPG01005124.1:0-13425 GCA_003314385.1 Gomphus sp. MG54
ATTGTATTTACACTAGGGCAAGAACTTCTATCTATTAATGGACATGGAAGGTTGTAGAATATTCTAGAAGGTTCCTAGCCAATCAACTTTCAGTACCTGACTATGAGTCATTTTCTTACACAGCACTTGATCATGCACAGACCACGTACACAGCATTTATGCCTTATATGTACATTATTTTAGTCTGTTTACACTGGCCATGTCAAGCCTTGCATAGCCCCATACCTGTGCTAAAGTGGATAGCATAGCCATGAAGCAGTGCAGTTGCAATGGGCACAGCATTGTGCCTATGCACTTGGTAACCAATTCAAACTCCACACTGAGTTTGAATAATTACTGGTTTTGGATATGATTAGCAAACTCAGCTGAGTTTGTGGACTCTTATGGACACTGAAGTTGGGCCTCAACAAAATAAAAGGCTTTTAGCCTCGAAAAAATGAGGAAAAATAGGAGAAAAATATAGTGAATTAGAGACTATTGGATACTATATTTAGCTACCCAAATACTAATTTTTATGCCACAATTATAGTGACAAAGGCGAAAATAAGCGAAAATCACAAAGAAAATTAATAAGAAAGTGACTGGCACCATTAGGTGCTTTTTTTTAGACTAGTTCTAGGCTGCCATGATCCCCTACAGAAAGACATGGATGTTCCAACTATCCTAGGCAAGACAATGAGGTTAGCCTGCAGGATGAAGATGGATCCTTCGCTGCTCTGTCTTTCAAAATGGTTAAAAAGATGGCTTTCATTGGAGGAACAACCTACTCACTCAGATCTAAATGGGTTTGCTTGCAAACTGAATGCTGTGACCATGACCAGTCAATATCAGTCTAAGAAAAAGTTCAATAAGAATAAACCTATGGAAGAGGAAATACTAGAACACACAGTGATGCATGTAAAAGATTTCACAAGGAGGATACCTCGACCAGTGGTCATTGAGACCTTCATAAATTGCAAAGCAATGTGTAGCCTCCTTGATAGTGGATTGTTGTCTGACTTCATGTCTACAACACTGGCAGATCAATTACAAGTGTCAAAAGTGGCCTTATAACGGCCATTGTCACTTCAGCTAGCTGTGCATGGGTCAAGGTCTAAGGTTAATTATTGCACCACAGTGGAATTTCGCTATCAAAACATAAAAAGTGAACGGCAATTTGATATAGCCAATTTGGATAGCTATGACCTTATATTAGGGACCCCATTCCTCTATCAACATAAGGTAATATTTGGTCTAAACCCAACACAAGTGATGATAGAAAGCGACACAGCCCTCCCCTTGGAAGGAGCTGAGTTAAACCTGGTCTCATCTGCAGTGACTTTACTATATGACGACCAAATTGAAGGACTTCGAGAACAGCTTTGAAGGGAGGCATCAGATTTATGCCCTGATACCAAGAAAGCAAAAATCCCACCTATGCGTGAAATAAATCATAGCATTCCTATTATTGATGAGAATAAGATATATCCCTGGAGGGTGTCCAAATGTCCAGAGTCACTAAAAGAACTATGGTGAGCAAAGAAAAATGCTTACTTAACAAATGGATGATGGCGGGTAGCATATGGCACTAATGCTAGCCCCATGATAATACTGACCAAGGCATCAAAAGGAGATGGTAAAGTCCATATTAGGATGGTGGTAGATAAACAAGAACAAAACAAGAACATGAGGAAACTCACTACACTGTTACCAGACATAGAGACAATACTTCACAATGTTGTACGACACCAGTATAGAAGCCTAATAGATGGCAAGGATGCTTATGAGCGATATGTGTTATACTGGAACATGTGCAACGGACATTGTTTACTACACCTGATGGTACTATGGAAAGCCTGACCCTCCAGCAAGGAGGCTGTAATGGGCCAGCAATGTATCAGACATTAATGAACCATATATTCTCTGCTTACATAGGAGTGTTCATGGATGTGTATTTAGATGATATAGTGATTTACTCTGATATGATAAAGGAGCATGTAGAGCATATACAATCTGTATTCAATGTCTTAAGACAGCAGAAGCTTTTTTGAGCACTGAAAAAATGCATTTCTTCGCGAAAGAATTGAAATTATTAGGGCATATCATAAATGACAAAGGAATTCAAATGGATCCTCACAAGGTGGATTCTATTGAGAATTGGAAAGTACCAACCAATAAAGGACTTCTGAGTAGCTTTTTGGGAGCTGTTGGATATCTGGCCAACGATTGCCAAGGTATTCAGATTCCTATGGCCGTACTGTTACCTCTGACTAGGTCCTCCAAGAACTGGAAATGGGGACCTATGGAGCAGCATGCCTTTGAGAAGGTAAAGGAAGTGATAGCACAGCACTGAAACATATGCAGGGTGGCTATAAATTACTCACCGGATGCCAAATCCATTAATCTAGTATGGATGCCTATATGACAGGTGCCAGTGGCATGCTCTCACAAGGAAACAACCTGGATAAGGCGAAAATAGTCAGCTTTTGGTCAGGAAAATTCAATTCAGCCCAACAAAACTACCCCATACACAAGCAAGAGCTCCTAGCAATAGTTGAGTCCCTAAAAAGATTCAAACCACAATTGCTGGGCATTAAAGTTTGAATTTTTTCTGACCACAAGTCTCTGAAACAGATTATGAGTCAGAGACACATGTCCCCAAGGCAGCACAGATGGGTGGACTTACTAAACCAGTTCAATTTTGAGATCTGTTATATTCCAGGAGAAACAAATGTAATGGCAGACTCACTGTCACATATATATAGCGATGAAGCACCTGGAGTTATGCGTGCTGAGAGTGAATATGTCAGTAAAGATAATTCAGATAACGATGAAGGGAAGCTGGACATATCAACTCCAATATACACAGGTTTGGAAGCACAAGCGTTAAGCTTGGGAGCTATCAGAAGATCTGAGTGAATAGGAAGAAAACCCCATACCTGGTGGAACATGCACCATGAAAAGGAAATAATGGATGATTCAATAAGGGACCTGGAGGGACCAAATTAAGAGGCTTGGGACATGGACAGTGTTAGTGCACTGAATGAGATACCCTTAACAAGGGACCTGGCAGAAGAGGCTAACACACTTGAGAGCAATCATGAATCAATGTCAGGTGCAGAAAATGTAATATTTGAGGCACATGAGGACCTTGATTCAAGGATGGCCCCTGCATTAACTGAGGTCATCTTGGAGGGAAAACCTGAAATAAACCTACCTGGTGATTTTAGAGGCCGGTATGGGGAAGATCGCTTCTTTGAGACAATATTGAAAAAACCCACAGATTATAAGGACTTCTATGTCGAGAATGGGTTGGTATTCTTGATAAGAGATGACCAAAAGATTCTGTGCATACCAAACATATCACTGGGAATGCGCAGCTATGGGAGATAATAATTACTCACACACACTCCATCCTAGCACACCTAGGGGCACGAAAAATGCTATATTATATGCATGAAAATGTATGGTGGCCGCAGATGGTGAACAATGTCACCGACTTTTGTAAGAGCTGTGGGATTTACACCACAAGTAAGTCAAATACCCAACAACTGATAGGTTTGTTGCACACCTTAGAAGTGCCAAAACAGCCATGGCAAGCCATTGGTATTGATTTTGTGGGGCCATTACCAGTATCTACAAACTGACTAGGAGAATTTGATCAGATATGCATCATAAGTGATCATCTCACCAGCATGGTGCATTTGGTATCAACCAAAACATCCTATAAGGCAAAACAGATGGCTGAGATTATATTTGAAGTCCTCTATAAGTTGCATGGGTTATCAGAAAGGATTGTGAGTGACAGGGAGTCACTATTCACAAGCACATTTTGGAAGGAATTGCATGGCTTGTTGGGAACTGAATTAAGGCTCTTATCATCCTTTCACCCTCAGACAGATGGAGCTATGGAACATGCAAACTGCACAATGACCCAGATGTTATGTCAATGTATACAGATGGATCAGAAGGACTGGGTGAATAAATTGCCTGCAATAGAATACGCAATGAATAATTTGCATTCTGAGACTACTGGATTCTCACCATTCTTCTTGAACTATGGGAGAATGCTGCGACCAATGATCTGGGACTCCCAATGTGAGTACCCTGGTGTGAGAATCTTTGCACAAAGGATGAAGAATGCAATAATGAGTGCACATGACGAAATAATAGAAGCACGAGTGAAACAAACCAGGAATGCCAATGCACGGCATCACCAAGCTAATTTTACAAAAGGAGACCTGGTTTATCTGTCAACAAAGAATTTAAACATACCAAGACATTGAGCATGAAAGTTGACACCAAAATATATTGGACCATTCAGAATAATAGATGAATTGGAACAGGGGGCAACTTACAAGTTGGAATTGTCACCTGAATTAAGAAAAAGGGGGATCAATAACAGCTTCCATGCATCCTTATTATGTATACACGGACCCAATGATGATTGTCACTTCCCAGGAAGGCAGTTTGATCAGATCCCAGGGTTTGGGGAGAATCCATGGGAGTGGGCTGTTGACCAAGTAATGTCACGTATAGGAAAAGGGATGGAAGCTTCCTTTGAAATACAATGGAAGATGGGAGACATTACCTGGCACTCATATGAGGAGTGTAAGCACCTGGAACCTCTGTCAGCATATTGTGAAGCAATGGGAATTGCTCACCTGAGACAACTGCCGAAAGGTTTAGGAAAGGTGCCTCACTTAGAAATGGTGCAAGCTGTGACTGTCTCAATAGTGGAGCCAGCTATGAGTTGCTCAAAAAGGAGGACAAAGAAGGCAATGAGGAATTATAAGTCCAAGCAGAAGGAGATGAGGCAACAACACACACACCTGATGCCAAAAATGAATGCTAACAAAGTTGTCCTCTCTTCTGCTGCTCTTAAAATCCTTCTTGAATCCCAGCAAGATGCTTTCAATGCTGGTGTAAAATCGTCTTTCAGGGCCCCTTTCAAAAGGAAATACCAAGGCAAGAAAAAACCATTGAGTCACAGGATGGGACCTGATGTGGGAATGACCCACCTACCATGCCCCTTGGGAAAGACTAAGAGGGGACTGTCCTCTAGATTCAAGTCCTGGGCAAAGAGTGAGCCCGCTGTTGCTGTTGCCTTTGACCTTTTATTGGTGGCCATACTCACAGAGGTAAAAAACTTTGGTGTAGACCATGAGAAAGTCAATGTCATGCACAAAGACATAGTCAAAAATATGAATAATACAGATACCTTGGATGGTTCTGAATAACAGGGGGTACCTGTCGATTCAAACATAGCAGTCAGTGACTTCATGATGAATACTGAGGAAGAGGATAAAGGGCTTGAAGGGGATGAAGATGAACCTTTGGTATTCTAGGTATGTGCACTGCAGAGCAGCGCAGGAGGGCAGATGTAACGGAAGGAGCCACCTAGCGACCCCTTGAACGATTGTCTTCAACACTCGATCAACAAAGAGTGTTATTATAATGCTGAAAGTATATTATCTTTTGTTCTTTCTTTAGTATTCCATTTATATCATATTCTGTTATATCTTTTCATTTACTCATTAGGAGTCTCGACTTGTATAAATACTCACTCTTGAGTAGTTTAACGGTAGCTTAGAGGAATCAGAGACTTATACTAACCAATCTCTCGCGTTTCTGATAAGTTCCACTTCATGTGTGACCGTTTGTCATTGCATCGCTTGACAAACATCACACTGGCCTAGCTTAAGCCTGAAAATATTAATTTATATGAGTTGTAAAAATTCATTTCATATAATCATGGCAAACCATACCAAGCTGATGACTTGTATTTATTTGCATGGAAACAAGACTCATCATAAAAGTTAGGAATTATTTCTTTCTCGCCATCCTACAATGTTGGAGGAATTCTTGTAAAATGTCCTTCATCATCCTGAACCCACTTGGCCATTCTTTTCTGGTACTTCTCCATCAGTGGCAAAAATATGTTCTTGCAGTACTCAACCACATCATTGTGTTCATGGCCATCCATATAAACCCCTTTTTTAAGAGCCTTGTGGTGCCACCCTAGCTTAATTAACCAATGACATAAAGTATGAAGACCAATTGGGTTTTTTAGAGTGATTGAGAGGCTAGGAAGAATTACTGTGTTTAGTTTATCTTGAAATGCTTTTGGAGTGACCTGCCCAGCAGTTTGGGAAGAAAGCCATTGCTGAGCCAAAATCTATAGCCACTCATCAGAAAGAAGTAACCTTGTATGAATACCACCATGCTTTTCTTCAGGAAGCTGTTCAAATATTTGATAGTGCCAAGCAAGAACACAAATGTTTTGAGCAAAGTGAGTTCTAGCTCCTTCATGCCATTGTTGAGCAATTTGTTTACTTGCCTCCATTATTCCACTCCTTTAATCTATAATGCTGCAAAATTTCTGAGAACCAGAAGTTTATTGGTATCAGATAGGGTGAGCTCTTTTTTTTGTTAGGTCTTTCTTGATTTGATCTTGCAAAAACTCCCATGAGTTAATCTCCAGTCCACCTGCAACAGCCTCATCAATATTGTCTTCTAAATCAGCTTGTGTATATAGGCCCAATTCTGAATCCTGTTCATTGGCAGGTGGAATTCTGACCTCAACACTTTCTTGTCAGATTGGGGTGTTGTTAATGTCAGCATTGATGTCATGTTGCACCTCTTTAGGTAAATTTGTATCCAAATATAGCAACATCAACTCAGGCCTGGATAGCACTTTGATAATTTCAATTGAAGAGGATCGTTGTTAGTGGCTAGGTCCAGGTACTGTATAGACAAAAACCCAAATGCATCAAGGGATTTCTGATTTGCAGTTGCTTTCTTATATTGACATTGTGTGTGACTGGACTTGCTCATGATGTCTGGGCCCTTCTTGTACTTATTTGGCTGACATGACAATTTATTGTAATTTTTTTAATTTACAATCAGGGTTCAATGTGAACATACCATTGCCATGTCACTGCTTTTTTTTCCTCAACTGAGGTGGCAACCAATCTTCAACCTTTAAGTCATCTCCCTGGTTGTTTTGGAACCTGTCAAGACTGTGGTGTTAAGTTAATAACTCTTCCAATCTCTATGACCGTGGAATAAACAAGTCTAAGAGAATACTAAACTTTGCTGCAGCACAACTCCGGAAATAATTTAATATTTGTACCTTGGTTACAACCCTCTGTAATAACTTGACAAAGTTAAGACGACTGGATTGTAATGTGTTTCTTAGCAGCAAAGACTAATAGTCTGCAAAGTCTGTATTAGGCTCACGGACACTATCGGGGTCCAAGTATTCCTAAAAGAAGGGAATGCGCTCAGAGGCTAGAGGAAATAAGTGGATTGACTTGAGATTCAAGTTAATTCACTCTGAGGTAAAGACAGGACAAATGTATTGCTTGTGAGGCAACAACACTTAACTGTAGAGTATCTCTGGTCAGGAAAATCAATTGAGCAGATCAACCCTTAAAGCAGAATGTAATTGACTAGAAAATCAATAGCCAATCTCACCCTGTAGAATCACAAGGATGTCACCCACTGTTAAGTCCGCGTGTCAGGCGCTTAGCTAGCACTTCCGAGGGGGTTTCCGAGCTAGTGCGAGGGTCCGTAGCGGGGCCGAAGGCCGAGATTGGGGCCGAGCGGGTTACGGACGGAGACGGGGGCGTCGGATGTTTAGGGTAGGTCACGGAAAGGTCGATCCGGTCGCTGAGGTGTTCGAAGTCGAAGGGACTTGGCTTCAACTTATGTGTTGCGCCCTCCTCGATCGTCTGTCCCTAATTTCGGAAAGGAGGTGGGAGTTTACCGGAAATGAATCGGAAACTGGGGGGGAACTAATTCGATATTCGTACTAGCGAACAGTCCAGTCGACTGCGAGACTATATACATGTAACGTTCTTTGTACTAACTTTAGCCGGTCATAAAACAAGGAGAAAGATAGTACAAGGGGTTAATATAAGAAAGAGAACAAGGGAGTGAGGTACGCGATGATCCTGCGCGTCGGTTATCAAGTATTGAGTCTTCGTCCGGGAGTGGACTCGGGAACGGTGTCTTGGTCGGACACGGAAATGGTGTCTCGGACGGACGTGATGGGAACGGGATCCACGGGAAACGATCTTTCGTACTTTCGGTCGGAAAGGTCTCGGAATGGGAGCGGGTGGTTGTGGGGGTTAGTGTGGGTTCGTTTGAAGGTATGGGCTATAACACCCACCCTTGGCGTCAAGCAGGAAAATCAACTACTTAACTAAGACTAATACAGGAAAATCAACTGTACTAATCCCTGTCACTGGAAAATCAACAGATGACTAAGAAAAGAGTCACACAAGTCACACAGACTGGTAGGATAGAAGCTGATGTGTATTATTCCTTTTGGGAGGCCGTATGTCCTCCTTTTATATTGTATTTACACTAGGGTGAGAACTTCTATCTATTAATGGACATGGAAGGTTGTAGAACATTCTAGAAGGTTCCTAGCCAATCAACTTTCAGTACCTGACTATGAGTCATTTCCTTGCATAGCCTTGATCATGCACAGACCATGTACACAGCTTTTATGCCATATATGTACATTATTTTAGTCTGTTTACACTGGCTATGTCAAGCCTTGCATAGCCCCATACCTGTGCTAAAATAGCTAGCATAGCCATGAAGCAGTGCTGTTGCAATGGGCACAGCATTGTGCCTATGCACTTGGTAACCAATTCAAACTCCACACTGAGTTTGAATTATTACTGGTTTTGGGAATGATTAGCAACCTTAGCTGAGTTTGTGGACTCATGTGGACACTGTAGTTGGGCTTCAACAAAATAAAGGGCTTTTAGCCTCGAAAAAATTAGGAAAAATAGGAGAAAAATATGATGAATTTGAGGCTATTGGATACTACATTTAGATACCCAAAGACTAATTTTTAAGCCACAATTTTAGTGACAAAAAGCGAAATTAAGCGAAAATAAAAGAAGAAAATTAATAGAGAAATACTGGCACCATTGGGTGCTTTTTGTAGACTAGACCTAAGGAGCCATAATCCCCCACACTGGTTGACAGTGAAATCAAAGAGCCTTTCTTGAAGATCATCCTTGTCCCATTCTGAATCTGGATCCTCTTCTGAGTCCTCATATTCATAATTGTGTGCTTCAGAGGCTCCTTCACTCTCAGTCTCCTCTCCATCCAAACCAAAATTCATTTCACCCATGGTGTGGCTGTAAAAAATGTTTGCAGAAGTTGGCAATTCCCTGTCAGATTCATAATCTGTAGGTGTTATTGGAGACTCTATATGTTCATCTGCTTCAGTAACCTGATCCTTATTCTGATTTCATAGTCCAGTAATGTTTCGTTTGCATTGTGGATGGCGGCCAGCAGGTATTATACAGTGTCTCAAGGCTGGGTAATGATTGTGCTGGATTTTTATTTATTTGTTTATGAGTTGGCATGTAGTTATTTTTTGACAATTTTATTGGAATCATACACTACTTAATCATAGCTATTGATTGCACATTTTTCCCAGATTTTTTGTTTTTTTTTTGGGGTGTGGCCAAAATTTTGACATGTCTAAAATAAAAATAGTTTTGGAGGAAATTTGGCTTGTACCATTGACTTTATTTTGATGTTAGATACTTCTTTTAATAGCCTACCAGCCCTGTGTGAGGCCAAACTAGATACATGGCAGCCTTCTTCTTTAGCCATTCTAGCCTGCTCCCCTCCTCCTCCTCATTGGTGTCACTGAGCTACTCAGGCCCCCATTTCCTACCCCACTAACAGGCTGCAGCATACCTTGCACTGCTTGTATTATATTCAAGTAGTGCCAGTATCTGGCAGGATGTAGCTCTCCCTGCATCACCTATACATGGCACAGGGGGAGCCTTTGGTCAACTGCCAAACTTTAGCCCTTTTACCTTTGGGCTTTCAAAGAAAACATCAGTCAAAATAAATAATAAATAAAATTATATGCCTCCTAGGCCCCCTTCAGCCTCAGTGCCTCCTTTGTACCCATCCCTGGGCCTGTACTTGGCCTAGCCTTGGCATTTATTCCTTGCTTTAGCATAAGGGTCTTCATCTCATGCTTCTTCATCGGCTGTAAATTCTTGAGGGTATTGGCCCTTTGTGTGAAATATGCATGTCAGGCACTTAATAAAACAGATACCAAAGGGTTCTGTGGGTTTCCAATGGGTTCCACTGGGGGCAGGAGATTTCATAGATGACAGAGGGTTGAGGGTCAAAGGGTCAGATTGTTGTAAGGATGGAAGTGATGGAAAGTGGATGACAAAGTGCTGGGATTAAGACTATTGGTCAACTTGCAATGAAGACTTGTACAACTAGTCATTGCAGGTATTCACAGTCAGAGGGACTTGGCTTCAACTTATATGTTGTGCCCTCCTTGATTGTCTGTCCCTAGTTTTGGAAAGTTAGAGAACACAAGCATGGACACTAAGTTGGAATTAGGCTAGAAACTAAGATGCAAATTAAGCCAATATTTGAACTAGCAAACCATCCAGTTGACTGGAGGTGTTATGGCCCATGCTCCTAATAAACCCATTAATCCCCACAACCACCTGCACCATTTCTAGGACCATTGGACCATTTAAAGCCTGAAACAATTGCTTTCCACAAATCCATTGCATCAACCTGAAGTTCTGCAATCCCGAACCTCTGTGATTCTGAGACCTAGGTTCTGCTCTTTTGATAAACAACATGCAGGATCATTGCGTACCTCACTCCCTTGTTCTTTGTTCTCTATTAGCCCCTTGTACTCTCTTCTCCCCCTTGTCTTTACTTGGCAAAAGTTAGTACAAGGATTAGTTACATGTATATAAGCCACCAGTTGACTGGACTATTTGCCAGTATGAATATCAACTTAATTCTGCATCGTAGTTTCTGATTCTGTTCTGGTAAACTTTCCAACTTTCCGAAATTAGGGACAGATGATTGAGGAGGGTGTAACACATAAGTTGAAGCCAAGTCCCTGTGACCTCGAACAACTTGAACAACTAGTCATACAACCTAATACCGCGAACAGTCCCAAGCCCCTGGCACTTCCCATTTTTCTGCCTCTTCTGCTTCCATCCGTAAACCCACAACCTTTAGCCCCTCCACCTCTGGAGTACAAACCCCCCCTTGGAAACCAATCAGAAGCCTCTGGAACCCCTGTTATGGCCCATGCCACCAAATAAACCCACATTAAACCCCACAACCACCCGCACCATTTCCGGGACCTTTCCAATCACTCAAACTGAAATAACCAATTTCTGGTTGTCTGATACATCATACATCATTCTGAGGTTCTGCATTTCCGAACCTCCGAAGATTCCGAAGTCAAGGTTCCGCTCCTTTGATAGATGACATGCAGGATCATCGCATACCTCACTCCTTGTTCTTCGTTTTATCTTGCCCCTTGTACTCTCTTCCCCCCTTGTCTTTACTCGGTAAAAGATAGTACAAGAACTAGATACATGTATATAAGTCACCTGTTGACTGGACCATTCGCCAGTATGAATATCGACTTAATACTGTGTTGTAGTTTTGTTATAGCCCATGCCCCCAAACAAACCCACAGTAACCCCCACAACCACCCACACTGTTTCCGAGACCTTTCCGATCGACCAGAGCCCGAACAACCGATTTCCGAATATCCGAAATACTTCCCGAGACCCCCCGATTCCGAACCCCCCGTAGCCCGAATCCGAATCTCCGAATACTCCAAAAGTCAAGGTTCCGACACGATCGATAACCGACACGCAGGATCATTGCGTACCTCACTCCCTTGTTCTCTTTATACTGACACCCTTGTACTATCTTTCTCCTTGTTTTATGACCGGCTAAAGATAGTACAAAGGACGTTACCTGTATATAGTCTCGCAGTCGACTGGACTGTTCGCTAGTACGAATATCGAATTAGTTTTCCCCTCCCAGTTTCCGATTCATTCCGGTAAACTCCCGCCTCCTTTCCGAAATTAGGGACAGACGATCGAGGAGGGCGCAACACATAAGTTGAAGCCAAGTCCCTTCGACCTCGAACACCTCAGCGACCGGATTGATCCATTCCGCGACCTACCCTAAACTCCCGGCGCCTCCGTCTCCGTCCGTAGTCCGTCTGACCCCGATCTCGGTCTTCGGCCCCATTACGGACCTTCGCACCAGCCCGGAAAACCCCTTCGGAAGTACTAGCTAGGCGCCTGACACGCGGACTTAACAAGTTTCCAATTAAGTTCTGGTAAACTTCCAACTCTCCAAAATTAGGGACAGATGATCGAGGAGGGCGCAACACATAAGTTGAAGCCAAGTCCCTGCGACCTCGAACCACCCGTACCCCCTATACCATGAACAGTCCCAAGACCCCTGGCGTTCCCGACTTCCATCCACTCTGATTCCGATCCCGATTCTGACCCTTAACCCCCACCCTTGGAATACGAATTCCCCCCTCGGAAACCACTTGGAACCCTCCAAAAACCCTTCTGGAAAGTCCCAGCTAAGCGCCGACACACGGATTTAACAACCCCTCTGGAAGTATCTAGCTAAGCACCTGACAAGGAGGTTTATACACATGTAGACTACCTTGTATTATCTACTGTCAAGTCAAAAGATAAGGGAAGAAGAAAATACAAGGGGGTGAATGGAAAGTGAAAGAACAAGGGGAATGAGTTACTCAGGAACCCCAGAGAAGCCTGTCACAGAAACAGGAATGTGGAACTATAGGATCACAGAATTGCAAGATCACAGGACTGCAGGATCCTAGAGGGATGGGCAGATGATCTGTCTCTTAATAGCACAATCAGAAAAATTGTTAGAGAAGGGTGGGGTTTTTAGTACAGGTAACACAGCCTGGGAGCTCAGTACTGACATCACTTATGGCCACACTGAAAGCAAACAACCAGCTGCATTTATACATCATTGTTGGCACTGAGTCAATAGCTTGCTCCCTTACACACATGGACTGAGTATAGACCATGATGGCTGAGGACAGTCACTAACTGGCCAGATAGGAGGAAATAAAAATGGGTTTGATAGAGGCCTTAAGTGGAGACTGTTTGGTCCAGATCAGAGGGATAGGAGGTGGATGAAAATGAGGAAGAGAATCAAAAGGAACAAGAGGAGAAAGAAGTAGAGAAAGATATAGGAGAGACTTTGAAGAAAACAGAGGAGTAGATAGTGTTTTTATATTTTTCTTTTCTTTTCTTTTTGAATGAATTTTGGTTGGAAATGGAATGAAGTAAAGCTCAACCAAATAGAAAAACTAAAACTAAGAGAACTAAGGAAAGTGAGAAATGACAAGTGAGATATGCCAAGGATTGGGTATTCTTCATTTGGGTGAAATAGACAGAGAGAGAAATGGACAGAGAAAAATAAGATAGAGAGACTAAGAGGGGTATTCGGTATTGGGTCAGAGGAAACAGATCAGAGAAAAACTTGTATATATGTCAAGCCCCCAATACCAAGCTCTGGTTCACTCGGTAGTACCGACCGAACAACCCTTGCCTTTTAGTCCCA
>QLPG01005126.1:0-11601 GCA_003314385.1 Gomphus sp. MG54
CCTAACCCTAACCCTAACCCTAACCCTAACCCTAACCCTAACCCTAACCCTAACCCTGACCCTAACCCTAACCCTGACCCTAACCCTAACCCTAACCCTAATGCTGCACTTGAGCGGGAACAAAAGAAACTGGCTCCAAGCATCTTCTGCTCATTCAAATGCTGGCTGAGAGTGTGAGCAATGCTTGTCTTTCCCGTTCCAAGCTGACCATTTAGCCAGTAGACCTTTGGAGCTGAAGCATCGCGCGCCCATCTCTCGAGGTCATCCAATATCTGTACACGCGTGTTCTCCATGCACCCTGGAAATTCGACATCTTCAGCGGCGTTGCGTGTGTTATAGGATGCCCTTTCAGCAGGTTTGAGCAAGCCTAACACATCGACTGGAGGATCTAAAGAAATACGAGTCGGGGCGTGAAAGGCCTTAAGTTAACGCCGCACTCACTACTGATCATCGGCATATTCACATCACCCTGTGAGTCTGCAATGGACAAACAAAATGTATCAGCTCTTCAAGTCTGAGTCATTGTTCAACAAGCGTGCTCACTGATGTTTACATTTTTCCAGTCAAGGTTTATGCCCCCGGACGAAGAAGTAGATTGTGGATTCGAGTGCACGAGTTCGGACATGAGAGTGTTTGGTAGCTGGCTTAAACGATGCTGGTGTCGATGGGTCGAACGAAGAGACGTGGGTGTGTGCCCTATGAGTTCCCAGGCGAAGGCGATGCCAGCGTCAGATTGACAGCTGGCGAATAGAATCGTGCGTGTGGCTATATTTAGCACCGGTCTGGTCCCCCATATATTTTTTGTTCTCAAGGCTGACTCTGATTTGCGGTGCCTCTGAAGATTTCTTCCATCCAATAGCCCCCATTACACACAATCATCTTCTCCTTGGGACAGAGGATCACATCTGGTGCCGCCAGACTACTAACGAGGCCATAATCAAAGAACAAGAAACAACACTGTTGTTGATGTTGGGCAATTATTGTGGCCGATGCTACTACGCGTCTATTCCAATGTTTAGCACCATTCTGGTTCTCCAGCCTGACCTTGATTTATGCTACCTCCTTAAGATCTTTTTCCGACACATAGCCTCCTTTAGACATGCAAGTTCTCCAAATACGAATGGAATTATAAATTGCTCAACTGGAACCGCGATACTACTAACGAGGCTGCACACACACCACCGGAAGTAATTCTGTTGTTAGCTTGGCACATATTGTCGTCGATATAATACACAGGTATGACAAAGCGTATAGGTGCTGTGGCCTCATTGAAGAATTATCAAGGTCGGTTGAATAACCAAAGGAGCATTGCAACAGATGAATTGTTACGTGGAGGGGATGAAATATGCTCTTAGCAAGAAAGAAACTCATATGACCCAGAAAGAGGATACCCGGAAGTGTTTATGGAAATTTTAGAGCTGGAAAAGTAGGTGGAAATAGCAAACCACACATGGGACCGATAAGGAAAGGTTGAGAGCTACTTATAGGAGCGGCAGGTGAGACGGATGGTGGTGCATTTGTTAATTGAAAGGCAGCGCTGCTACTTGTCTTCAGATGACTCTGTTATGAACAAAGAACAATGGACGTAGAGTAGACGAGCTGCTCAGCGACATCAAAAACTGGGTTGCAGTAGCTGATAAATTGATATGTCCCAACAGTATGGTATGATATGTAGACGAGTAAGCATTTACCTTGCAAGACTTGCTTCTTTTTTTGAATTTGTGCTATGACTACCATTTGAAACAAGCATGAGTTGCATGACACCAGCTTACTGATCTTCAGGGATGACCTACCAAGACTATGGATACCTTAAAATGGTTACTAATCACCTGGGTCCTGAGCCCTGTGAATCCACGGTCAAGGAATGAGGGAAAATCAGCGTGAATCAGCCTCTATCCACGTGCAAAGAAGGGATGTTGATTTTACAGTATTCTCGTTCAATAACGTATATATATACTAAGCCGATACACAGTTAAATGCCCCTCGTACAGCCGTCATCTACATGCGAAGATGTACACTATCCAGTCCCCGATACAACGTATACGCCCAGGACAATGTGACCAATTACGTACTGCGTACATCGGGTTCCAGCATCTAGAACCTGCTGTTGGCTGTGGTGTTGTATAGCTATGTACTTTGAAAATGAGTAAAATTCTTCATTCCATAGGTATGTCATTCTTAACGATTGTTTTCTAACCAGAAGATCTAGGTTAAATATGTTCAATAACCAAGCGTGAATCTGTGGAGTTTCAATCTAATCGATGTCTCGGGCATAACGTTGGTTCCAACATTTGTCGTGTAGCAAGCTCTGTTTCCAGAGGTTCAAGGTCCAGTGCAAAACCCAAGGTCAATGCCCTCCCCACTCCAACCTAAATTTATTCACGATCCTCCCCATCGGCGAGGATATCTTCATACATCTCCTTATCCTCGAGACTCAGGAAGATTGCTTATAGTACTACTAATGGCTATACGCTATGGGAAACACATTGGCACCCCATAAGGTCCTGTGACGTATTGATGTCAAAGTGCTATGATTGTCGATGGGAAGAGAGTATACAGAAAACGGCAAAGAATCCTCTGAATTTTCTTTCA
Source organism: Gomphus sp. MG54 (assembly GCA_003314385.1). NCBI lineage: Eukaryota > Fungi > Basidiomycota > Agaricomycetes > Gomphales > Gomphaceae > Gomphus > Gomphus sp. MG54. The sequence continues at coordinate 2,593 of QLPG01005126.1, forward strand.
AACGCATGCTCATGTAGTTGGTTTTGTTCTGACGTCTATCCCTAGCACCTCTCGTTCAATTATGAGTATATCTCACCAGGATTGCAAAATCTTGTTAACACATCCATTTTTCACACTCCATTTTTCACACTCCATTTTTCACACTCCATTTTTCCTGTCAGTAGCTCCACTTTTGTCATATGAAACAAATTCATGAATGACATCCCAGGCCATGTCCAATTAAACCTGGCCCAGATAGCTCCAATTAGGGTAACACTCCATACTTACATGTGAATGGAAATGTTGACGAGAGATCTCGCATTCAGCAAGGAAACTATAATTCGTCACAATTCAACTCTTTATATACTACGAACCTAACGCGCTAACTCTTACCCGCTCGTTCTTTTATGCCGTGTTCACTCTAAAGGAAATCATATCGGCACATTTCCCACCTGGCCAGCAAGACACCTACACCATGTCTCTTCCATGCACCCGTTATTGTTCAGCGGTTGTCTTTTGTGTCTCGGATGGAGTATCCCATAACACACGGATGCGTTGAGGGTATCTGTAAAGGTGGAGAAATTGAGAAAAGTACAGGTCAGAGCTTGGCAAGTCTACCCAATGGATTGACCCCGTTGCTATACGGCAGATATTCCCATACCGTAAGCTCATTGGGCTGTGATATTATAGGTATTATGTATGACTTCCGCCATGAGATAGAGACTTCGAAGGAGGCCCATGGCAATTCAACAATTCATGTCGGTCAGTCTTCTCACCCCGTTGCATAGAGGTGCATTCTATTTCAACCCGAAAGGAGCGGAACAAAGAGTAACCTCGTGTGATATTTTGGGTCTCGTGTTCCACGACCTCATGTCCCAGCAGGTGAAAGGCTAGTTGGCTTGCAGAATCCTTGACGCCGCAACTTCCCAAGTGCTCCTGCAGTGAGGTGCCGACCCCTTCCATGTATACAGAACCATATTTTGGTGGCACCAGCTCCGGACATCTTCCTTTGTCATAGGTTGGCCAGCCCTCTCGGCACACCTCTTAAGGTGTGTGCACATACTGTCTGGTGACACCAACCACTTTCCTTTCATTTTTTCATTTCTCGTACGGGCAATATACCCTGTACTCATTCGCGATCCCCAGCCTCCATGGCGTCGTGAGAATACTGGCATTGGACATATCCAACTCCTTGGCATGAATGTCTTCGAGCTCTTGCATCACGAACCAGTGTCGGGACACAGAGGTTGGCAGGTTGAACTCTTGTCCACATGTGAGACCTCTGAAGGTGTAGTTGCACCTCCCGTCTTTTGACTGGTACATTTCACGAATCTTGGGATCAAACGTGTTGGCCATAAAATGCGCCGGGGTTGGAAGAACTGGCTGTAGCTCGCGTGGCATGTCAACCGAGGATCCTTGGGAGGGTAGGACATCTCTGGCGCTGCCCATCTCCACCAGAGCAATTGTTGCCACGAGCGGCCCCGATGTCTCGTGACATTGGTTGTCACCGTGGTGACTACTAATTGTTCGTGGGATGGGGTGCGAACTATATGATCTGTCCGAATTCATCGGTTAAATTTTCTGTGTTCCTGAGGAAGAAAATGCTTACTGGTTCGGAACCCCATCTACGCTCATGCTTGATCCGGCAATACCGTTCAGCTGCCACGTATGTGGTTGCTCCATCGATGGAACCTCGCAATCATTCCTGGTAGGTGAATAGGTCAGTACAACTGCCGACACCTGATATGATGGCTTACCCAGGGATGTAACCGAAGCCCAAAAATATATTCTCGGGGAAGGGAGGAATGCCCGCTGTCAGCTGATTACGATATTGGGAGAATTCTGTAGAGAGAGATTGAGTGATATTGTTGGCATGGCTAGTTGAGTCCAAACGATTCACGTACTCGGTACGCCCGGGAGGAACTCAGGGTCGAACATCCGGTTATCACCAGTTCCTTGTGGCACCTGTGCTAGATCGCTCCATAGGACTCCAGAATGGGTCGAAATTGTGCTCGAGGACTGGTGGTAAGATTCCAGTCCAGGCCAACATGTATTGTCGCTCAGTTCATCCGAGTTACTGTGCACTATAGGTGCCTTATCAAACGGTGACATGAGAACCCTCGATAGTACGACAGACGCCACAGCTTACAAAAGAAGGTTCCCGTTACCGTAAACTGATGCCTTGTGAGGCCCAGAGACCTGTGGGACGTGGTAGCCAGCTGGCTGAGTGCCCCCTGAAAAGCTGCCTGAAAACATATGATGGGCAACACAACGGTATATTTGATTTTCACGTACTGGAGGAACCTTGAATAAATTGTGGAACAAGCACAGAGCTATTATAGTTCTGCCCAGGCCAGTTTTGGTGTTCCGTCGACTGCACCGGGGTCGTGCCCATGGAGAACTCGAACGTTTCTTCCCCCCTATGGGGGAACCCTCCATTGTTCTCGTAGCCCGAGGTAGAAGTGGAGGACTCTGTTTGGGGTCTGCTGCAGGAACGTCCGCTTGTATCGACGTAAGCCTCAGAATGCACTCCTGGGCCATAGTTGGACCTAATACAATTGCGATAATATGTAGAGATCAAGGCTGGATCTTTTGGGTGGCAACTGACCTATGTTCAGAGTGGGAAGAGACCATGATATTGAAATGCGAGTGAAAAGTGGAAGGCAAAGTGACTGGAAGCTCCGAACCCACCACTTGAGTCGTTAAATATATCTCTATACAGACTCATCTAAAGATAGAGTGACCGACCGCCCGAACAAATATTACCATTTGGGGAGATTGGGTCGTTGATCTTCGTGTTCGGCTATCATGCCGTCGCAGAAGACTCCCAAAGGAAAAGTTTGCATGTGATGGCGGCATGCATCCGCCTTCGCATTTGCATCCGTGACCAGCCCGACTCGATTGACCTTTTCTTCAGGTACCATTTGCTTCTGCTATGTTCTTGGACTCCTTGGTTTGGAAGAGATCATTCATTTTGATTACGTTTAATGACTGTCACCTGAAGGTATGGGTTCAGGTGATCCATGCGACTCTGTGCTGTGGGTCACTCGGTACCGCCGGAACTGAGGAACGTTGTGCTATTCAATAGTGAGAACAACCCAAAGATACGGATAGTGTACTATGACTCTAAGTAAACAGATGTGCGCTTTTCTTTGTGATTGTTGATGGTTTGTTTAAAACTTGGTGACATGACGATCATTTAAAAAAATTAAATGCACTGGTTCCTGCATAGTATTAGAGACCATTATGATCAAGATCGATTGTCACTTGCGCTTCAGGCGGAAAATATTCTATTTGTTGTGCTTTAAATCCTACTGCTCAAGTTTTGAGACTCGTGTCAGAGCAGCCAACCCTAAGTTGTTAATGTAGCTTTCTTGTCACAAAAAAGGCCATATTTAGAGGCAAGAGAAACAATAGGAGGGTTGTCGTGTAACTGATGTCTTCGCTAGAATTGTTCAGGGACTCAACCATTTCAATAAGATTCTCCACTGAGAATGGAGTAGATCCTTCAATGATGACTGATAGAATGTTGATGGGCTTCTCATAAACAGTATGACAACCTTTCCCTATAAGAGCTACAACTTTCGGGAGGAAAAGCTATTCATATACAGCACATATATCATCTGTAGAAATTTATTGGATATTGAATGCTAGAATGAAATTATGGAGGGAATTGTACCATGACCATCCATGTTCCTTACAAAGCTGGAAACAACTTTGAGGTTGTGGCTGGTAGGAGGTTCAAGGCAAGTGAATGCCTTTGATAACATATCTGTGAAAGATGAATGAAGACAATAACAGGGGTTGGAATTCTGGACTATATTGAACTATCATTTACTTGACTCTAGGGGAGGACAAGGAGATGAGCAGGAAGAGTATTTTAGAATTGAACATTTTGTTATTCTAATACAAAAGTCTTATATACTAAATCCGTAGTAGTGAGACCTAGACTATACTGCATAAATCTGCGCACATCGCTTCCCATAGATGCGTCAATGATGACATTGGTGAATACCACCAGCTTATTTTTCTCTGCATGAAGACACTATTTTTCCAAATTTTTGATATTCATAGAAGGCCGCTGCTTATTACGCAACATTGGCTTCCTCTGTTCTCCTGCATTCTAACATATTCTGGCCTCCCTAATATGAATGAGAGCTTAAGGCCTTCATAACCTCTTTGTTGGGTCTCATTATGAGTCTTATTGTCTTGTCGCATAGATATGTGTTTTTTGAGTATATGAACCTGCTTGATTTCCAACGAGCTACCAATACTACCTACTCACGCCAAACGGGAAACATGTTCTCTTTAGCAGCACCTCTTTACGCGGGTGCGAAATCACTTTCGGGTGCCAATAGCTCACTGGGATGTGACGAGTTAATTTCCCGAAATACTACCAAAATCTTCAAGATCGGACAGGCTTCTTCTCGATACCATCAAATGAGAATTACAGAACCTGTTTCTGTGTGGTATTCCCCCCATGAACAATTTGAGTTTGCGGATGAGATACATCTATTTATTTAGTATTCTCAAGCCACCCCCCCCGTTAAGTCTCCGCCTCCATTGGTAAGGTGTTTTCTCCTGGTTCGTTTAATGTTAATGGGCAGTAAATTGGTACATTTGCCACTGTGAATCACAAAGTCAGTGGAAAAGGTGTAACTCCAAAAATATAGGATGTACTAACAATTCCTGTGTCACCACATATTTCGGAAGTGTTCTTGGGGCAGACAGCTTTCCCCGCACTAGCAGTTACTCGGGTAGACGACAGGTTTTTGCCGCATTCTAGTGACTGGTGTTAATGGATGTTATAATTAGATTTAAATTTAATACGTACCGCACACCTTGACAGATTTCACAAGTGGGAAAAAGGAAAAGAAGAAGCGGTGAACATCCTTTAGTAAATAAATATATAAATAGAAAGAAGACTGACCCCTCCATCACTAATCGAGCAAAGAGAACACCCGAAATTGTGAAAACAGCAGCCGAGACAATTTTCTACACTTCCAGAGGTTTTCGCAGTACCGGCAAAAACAGCTTCGACAGCAAACGGTTCAGAGTTCGGAGTGGTGTTGCTAGCACATTTTGAATACAGTTCATACACTGTATACATTGTATGAGAGAGATAGCATTGCTCACTTGAACGATCCGACAGGGTTCCAGACACCAGGTAATGCACCAGACAATTGCTGGACAACGCTGGGAACGGATTTATTGAAGAGACTGAGCCGATCTGGCCCACCACAGGTTTCGGCTGCATTTCCAGGGCATGCCATATCGCACCCTGCAGGCGCTTGTTGTGTTGCGCCGTTGTGAATCGAATGATCGCAATCTTGTATGGGTGACAGGGCTCAATTATAGCTTGTCATATAAAATAGTAGCACCTACAGCATTCCTGGATAATATTGAAATAATGAACAATTTTATAATGAAAAAAAAGGAACGACATAGGTGCTTACACTTCCAAATTCAACACCAGCGAGTGTGAATTGGCGTTCGTCGCAAAAAGCGACGCAATTTTCTTGAGTGTTGAAGCTAGGATCGAAGGCAATTGCAGCCGAGAGCGTTCGGGCACCGGTATTATCCCTTTTCGAGAGATCAATGAGGCGGGATGAAAGAGAGAAAGCATCATGCCAGTACTGACGACCAACATCCAGATGCGGACCATCCTTGAGGGAACTGCAGTACAAAGTTAGTAAGACGGAGGTACCGTAGTTGTGTGCACATCGTACTGCTGCTTGAATGTACAATATAAAACTGGCGACCACACATGACACGGAAATGAGATGCATTTTGGATACAGCACGGGTTGAGTGTAGGTCTTTGTAGGAGCGACTTTGTTTCGGTCAGAGGGGTAGGAAAGAGTGCTACGAGATTCTTAGTCTCTCTAAGTAAGGCCTATTTTATGAGAAGTTGAACAGTGGCAGGGAAACCAGTGTACTGCACAGGGCCATCATCGACTAGATTAAAACTTCTCAAGGCAAAGGGTGGAGAAACGATACGCGATAATAAATAACTTTGTGTTCACACTCGCTGTCTTCCAAGAGTTGTTCGCCCTTCTCGAGGACGAACGTTTGCCATTTCGAGGCGACTCGGGAGTCATAAAAGAAGTAAACTTAATAATGGAATGATGAAGGTATGTTTTTTTACTCACAACATAAACAAACACAATTGAGCTGCATGGTTCAGGGCATGTCATCAAGTAGATCATCTAGTCATTAAATGGAAGTGTTGTGGCTGCGACAGTCTACCGAGGCACAAAAGATCTGTCGATGCAATAAACCACGACGGTGACAGGAAATATCCGGCACGTCGATCTTCACGGTCCTGCGCTCCTGATGTCCACCGAACATTGGCAGTGACCCCACACTGAGACATATATTCTTAAGTGATAATGATGATCTAATACCATGAGATTAGAACAGAGTGATCCTGCCCCTGCACCGTTGTTGTTCGTGGATCAATGTATGGCCAGATTAAATGGTCATAATTTCTGAACATGACCCAGAGTAGCCTCGGCTCTCCGATGATAGATGCTGTACCTATTGATGCACACGCAAAATCCCATATTGGGAATCAGAGTTCGAGGCAGGACGCTCTGGACTTGTGGATAGTTCGATATGAAACCCAGGGGCCACAAAAGAAGCACATTTTACAATGATCATTCAAAGCAAAAGAGCCTAGCCATCCCAAGAAGTTTACTCTCTGCCCTGGAGCGTGCCTTGATGGTCAGAACTGACTGCACTCAAAGAACTCTCTTAACCGTGGCACAAAACGTGGAGATGTGCGATTCAGAGGAAGTGAATCAGCCCTTAAACTTCTGTGGTGGCAAATGACAGCGTGGCATGCGGCGCGATTTGAGGAACCACGATTCATTAGAACATACCATTCGGAAGTATGAAACATTCTGCACAACTCTCGACAAAGATCTTCTCTTAAATCCGCTCTCCGTCTTACGGTTATAGTTGAAAGAAGTGTCATCAACACTTCCAAGCACGGTAGTTCGCTTCATGGCTCACCTGTCAAGCGCAATGACTCTCCGTAATACACTGCGGCTGACGGCTTCGGCTTCAGAGACTGACAGCAATCCACGTTGCTTCGGGGAAGAATTCTCTATGTAAAAATGTTAAAGTCGACCTCGCTGCTCAGGATTTGTTGTAGGTTTATGGTAATACTTGGTCTCTGCCTCGAGAAACTGTAAGAAACTGTAAGTTTGGTGGTCCCCAAAAAATACAAGAGTGTTGAACACTCGAGCAGTACTTGGTGGATTAATGAAGAGTCGAACAAGGGCGAACAGTGGGTCTAGAATATTACATAATCGATGCTGGCCCAGATGCGTTCCGCGTATTCCGTGACACCTCTGATTATGGACAGGTGCAGAGTCGAAGCTCATATTACACTGCAGCATGGATTTACCGGGTGGGACCTGAATTTCCCGATGTCACTCGATGTGCATTCGTGAGACTTGATCATGAGCTTGCCTTTTCTGAAACAGGAAAGAAAGTTTTATTTCATTTTCTTTGGCGTTGACGGCTCTTGGAGTTCTGTGCAGATATAAAGAGGCGTGCATGGCATGTTGCATTTCTAACTTGTGGGGCTTATATATAGACAATGTCACGAGTGGTGCTGCTGCAGGTGTAACTTCCTCAGTGTTTGTGTACTCCCTCAACTAGTCAGTATACAAGTTTTTTAGGAAAGGAAAAAGTCGTCACTCACCGCATATTTAGTGCCAGGACTCGGCTGTCCGCCGATGCAAGGTCTGCATCTAAAGGGGGTCAGCGCCAGTACAGCAGCCTCATTGATATCTACAAGCAGACACTCAGAACGTTAACAGGTATTCTATAGGTACCGCATATTACTGGTATTTCTAACATAGTCAAGAGACAGACAGTTGTCATCTAGTTGCCAGCTCACTGGTCATTCTTTGGATGATTTCAGTGAGTCGCGGTTCTGCTAAGATTAATTAAGTATCTTCTAATTTTGATTTCACTCAGGGATAGCACCAGTGCAAGCAACCTGAGTGGAAGGTTCACTCCTGAATGCATTACATCATACAGCCGCCAAGATGCATATATGCGTCTCTAACCCTAACCGAGCACGGGAATCATAGGCCAAATAAAATATGGAAATGTAGCAGAGGTATGTAAACTAATAATATAAAATAAGAAAAAAAGGTATATATGCCCAGATGTAACCAAAGTGTGTGAACCAAAGTATATGATAAATCAAAGACACCAAAGTGAAGAATGAGGTTATAAGTCTTGTAAAATTAATTAAAATATAAATTTTCTCAATTCCTAACAGTTGTTCCCCTTACCCACAACCCTAACTCTCACACTTTCCATCCTCCTGTAGCTGCTAAATAACTATATTTTCAAGATCTACCCTCATGAGTTCCTAGCACTGAGAACCTGTGGGTAGTGTGTCCCTTTTCAGGCCCAAATAAACTTGTGAGAAAAGCAGTATCCCCCTGCCAGACTTATCAGCAGGAAGATCCCTAGTAATACCCTGGGCTATTCTCACAACTAGTAATTCAAGAGTTTACTTTGTTATCTGTGCTGGAAACACACCGATATAACCCAAACAATTATTCTCAATACATAGGCTAGATTCCCATATTGGTGCCTGATTGGAGGCAAACCAGATATCAACAGTATCATTGCATAAACACTGACACCATATTCCTTCTACATTATCTAAAACTAAATTTATAGGAAAATCTCAGCATATCAGCAATTTTACCCCACATCACTAACATAGAAAAAAATCGATAATAGTCAAAATTACTCTAGTCTACCACAGTATACAACACCGGCCATTCATGAAAACTCCTCCATATTGACAGCATCCCGGGATCCAACCGTCCGACATGTCCCAAATCGATCGTGATTTGACCTTTCCGAAAAATTCCAAATCACGGTATCAATGAATGGCTTTCCCCTGTGCCTGGTAGTTGTTGCCAAAACACTATCCTCACAAGGGTTAGCTGTGACGAACTTACCTGGTTGGCAGATATAAACATGGTTGCGAACT
>QLPG01005127.1:0-21467 GCA_003314385.1 Gomphus sp. MG54
AGAAACAGAGGCGGCAGATGTATTTGAGAGAAGGATGAAGAAGATAAGAGAGGAGGCAGCAGCAGCACTAGAAAAGGTGGCATCAGATATGAAGAAGTATTATGACAGAGGAAGGCAAGACGTACCACAATATCAAGTAGGGGACAAGGTTTACTTGGAAGGCCTTAATGTTACCACCGACCGACCCTCAAAAAGACTAGAAGACAGAGGTTATGGCCCATTCCCAATTGTGGCAAAAGTGGGAGAACGTGCCTATAAACTACAACTACCCCCCAATTGGAAGAACATCCATCCTGTGTTTAATACTGTCCTTCTACGTCCTGCCCGAACACCCACATCCTCCATACAACAAAAGCCAAAACCCCCTCCACCAGTGATGACACCAAAAGGAGTGGAATATGAAATAGAGGAAGTTCTAGACTCCAGAATGCGTAGGGGAGTACTGCAGTATCTGGTGAAGTGGGTTGGATACCCAAGAGAAGAGAATTCGTGGGTGGCAGAGAAGAATATGAGGAATGCAAGACAGAAAACACAAGAGTTCCACAGGCGATTCCCAGCAGCTCCCAGGTGCATAGGCCACACCTTCCACAGACTACCCTTCAGCCCATACAAAAACCCTAGAATGCCGCAATGGTGTGCGCGCAAACGAACGGCCAGCGCAAAGCACACAGGTACAGGTGACGGCCAGTGCAACGATACACAAACAAATGGAGTGCAACGGCACATGCATGAATGAGCGGCCAGCACAATGGTGCGTGTGTGAACGAGCGGCCAACACAACAGCGCGTGCGCGAAGGTGCAAGGACAGGTACGGTGCGCACAGCGGGTACAAGGGCGGTGCGCACGGCGGGTACGAGGATGGTGCGCACGGCGGGTACGAGGGCGGTGCGAGTGGTGGGTGTGAGCGGCGCGGCGAGTCGGCGCAACCTCGTGCGCACGGCAGGTACGAGGGTGGTGCGCACGGCGGGTATGAGGGTGGTGCGCATGGCGGGTACGAGGGCGGTGCGCACAGCGGGTACGAGGGCGGTGCACATGGCAGGTACGAGGGTGGTGCGCACGGCGGGTACGAGGGCGGTGCGCACGGCGGGTATGAGGGCGGTGCGAGCGGTGGGTACGAGGGCGGTAAGAGCGGTGGGTGTGAGCGGCACGGCAAGTCGGTGCAACAAGTATGCGACGGCGAGCGCGACACGTGCGCAACACGCTCGATAGGTGCGGTGGTGGGCATGGCGAGTGTGGGCGGTGCGACTCGATGCAGCGGTGGAGGGCGCGGCCAGTCTGGGCACAGCGAGTTGGTGCAGCAAGTGCGCAACGGCGAGTGCGGCATGTGCACGACGACGAATGCGACACATGCATGACGACAAATGCGACATGTGCGCAACACATGCGGTGGTGGTGGGCGCGGCAACTCGACGCAACGAGTGCGCCATGACGAAATGCAAACGCACGCAGGTGCAACAAAGAAAATCGAATCGCCGCACATGCTGGCACGACGAAGAAACAACCTGTAAAAAGAAAACCGAGTCAGCGCGCACGCCGGCGCGACGAGGAAACAACCCATAAACGCTGCGCACGCCGGCGCAACGGGGGGATGATCCATTGGCTAGCAGAGAGCTCCAGAGGGTCTGGGTCCAGAGAGGTTGACACGCACGCCGGCGCAACAAGAAAACTAACTAATCCATTTGGCGACCCCTGCCTTACCTTCTTCTCGCAAAAAGGATGCCCCACCAATCGTGCACGCCGGCACGATGGCTAGGATGAGTGCAGGGGTCGTTTACCTTCTTCTCACCACCTCTATCGGACAAGACCGCGAGTGGGAGGGATACAAGTGACACAAGTGCTTATGCCAAACAAGCGCAAGCTCTTCCAACCCGGCACTTTGGATCACCCAGTAGACAGGCAACAGTCAATGCATGCATCATCAATGAGGACATTAACCTTAAAAGGGGGGGTAATGTCATGATTTCTCCACTCCTCCCTCTATTACTTGTTATTGGACTCCGCTACTCCGCCAGACCATATGTACAGTTCTTAGGTAATTAGTTAAAGCTCAGTCTTGAGCTGGTCAATACACCGACAAGTATCATTGCTCATTTCCCTCTTCCGCTCTCCAGTATTGAAGCTCTTGTTGTTGCTGACAGGCTCCAGGAATGCCGAGGAGTGGCCAAGTCCTGTAGGCCAGAAGTAGTGGCATGGCTTCAATGTGCTCATGCATAGCACCCTACTTCCCATGCATGCCACTGATTTGGGACAGAAGTGATACCTGGGAGAGTGCTGAGAATGTCGGCCCAGGTAAAGGACTTTAGACAGGAGGAGGGAGGACAAGAAGGTATAAACCTAGTTGATTTCCAGAACAAAGAACCATCTACATACATTGGCTACTTATATAGGCTAATAAGTGAGATGTAGAACAGAGTGGCACAAGGAATAGAGAACAATAAGGTATGAAGAATCATGTGGAGGTATTGTCCACAATGATCAAGAATAGAACAAAGAATGTGGGTGAGAATAGAACAATGAAGTATGACCGATAACAAAAGAGTGAGAATAGAACAATAGAGAGTGGCTGAACATAAAACAATAGGGCCACTGCCGAGTGACAACAAATGGTGAGTGTCCTGAGGGTAAATAGGCAAGGGAAAGGACAGGGAATAAAAGAATGATAAAGAATAGGAGGGTGGGATAGAGATAATGAACCAAATGATGAACCGAATGTACTGAGCCGAGGCCACACACTGGTGAGGGATGATATGGATAAGGGTTGGTTGGTCAGTACTGCCGAGTAAATCAGAGCATGGTATTGTGGGCTTGACACCACTGTATGATACAAAGGTTTTGAGTTTAGCTAAGTGCCAACCCAGAGAGGCAGCTATGGGAGATACATGAGTGTGCGACAGTTGCATATAGGTGCTCCTGATACTATCAATATTTAGGATACCACTTTGGATAGTAGAGTTAAGGACTCGATAAAACTTCATGACAATGGACCAGCCTCAATGTATTCAGCCTTTTCAACCAGATCCTCCAAATGGTTGATGTACTCATTGATCGAACATCTGCCCTAGTGGTACTGTTGTGACTCCAGTTAATTTGCCATGTTGGTACCTATGTATGTGTTGGGTGCAAACTAGCATCTCACCCCTGAGAGACCAACCTCAATATATTGTAATATTATATCGATTTCGGTATCATTCAGTGCGCTTTTGAACTCTTAATTTTTCTCAATTTTATTTGTATTTTTACCCTCATTATTGAGGGAGTTATTCGTATTCTACTATGTACGCTACTTACAGGTGCTTGTCCATGCACGATGCGACTAGCGTGGCCGGCTCCCTGGATTTGGAACTGGCAGCCTGGCTCAAACCTTCAATAGGGTCTAGGGCTGGCTGTAAGGTATATGCGGGTGAGACATGACCCGCGCATGCCTCCCTCCTCAGTTATTGACTATACTGAGGAGGTGAGTTGTATAATATTATGTACAAAGCCTCAGGGCTAATTTCTCTTTTATTTCTTTTGTAAGATAAATAAAATAGGTATATTTTCGAATATACACTCTCAGTTATTGACTATACTGAGGAGATACATAAAATAGCTGCCTAAAGAATTCTTCAATCCTACTGCATTTGCTCATAATCTCATCAGTATGTACAGAGGGTGGAAGTATTATCAAAAGGCTTTGATGAATGCCTTCTAGTTGGTTAGGAGAGGGGTCTATCTGTTTTGCTTCATGGGCAAATACTCAGCCAGAGAAGGTTGCTGCTCACTTAGTCTTCATAAAGGATATCACCTAGAGGATCTGAGACTGTTCATCAGAGAAGTTGCCTGAACAAACATCAAAGTAAAGGGTATATGACTGCATAAACACCTGCCTGTTTGTATGGTTACCGTCGAACTTAGAAGGTTTTGTAGGCTCAGCTGTTTGCCTCATAGGCTAGAAAGTACAAGTCAGGAGGCCTGTTATTAGGCCTGTTATGATGGTTTGCAATACATTCAGCCTTGCCTCTAGTTTTTTATGGCTCATACCCCTCAATAAAACTATTTTAGTATCTGCAACTACCTACCCCCTTTTTGGGAGTCTGTCAGGTCTTGGTACTGCCGATGGTACTGTCAGGACCAGCCAAGTCCTACAGGCCAGTTGGGGTGGCTTGGCTTCAACCTACTCGTGCATTGCGCCCTGCCTCCTGTGTGTGCCACTAACTTGTAATGGAAAAGATACTCGGGCAGATGCCAAGGGTGTTGGCCCAGGTAAGGACTTCTGAACAGAAGGAGGAGAGTAGGGAGGCATAAACCTAGTTGATACTCAGACTGAGGAACTATGTACATGCATCTACTACTTATATAGGCTGAGAGGCAGAATGTGGAATAAGGGTGGCATAAGACATGGAAAAAAGAATAAAATATAAAGACCATGTGGAGGTATTGTCCACAGCAATTTAGAATAGAATAATGCAATTTGCATTCTAAGTTCCAATTCAGTTCTGGTACTTTTCTGACTTAGTCCTTTCATGTTTCTAACTTTCCGAAAATTAGAGACAGATGATGGAGGAGGGCATAACACATAAGTTGAAGCCAAGTCACTCCGACTTCGAACACCTCAGTAACTAGTTGTACCAACCAGATTCTATGACTAACCCCCACTCTAAGTCTCCAGTGCTTTATGTTATTGAATCCGCATATCAGGCACTTAGCTAGATACTTCTAGAAGGGTTTTCGGAGGCTTCTGAATGGTTTCCGAGGGGGGTTTGGTACTCTGGAGGTGGAGGGACTAGAGGTCGTGGGTTCATGGATAGAAACAGAAAAGGCAGAAAGACAGGAAGCACCAGAGGCTTAGGACTGTTTGTGGTATTAGGTTGTACGACTAGTCGTTTGAGTTGTTCGAGGTCACAGGGACTTGGCTTCAACTTATATGTTACACCCTCCTCAATCATCTGTCCCTAATTTAGGAAAGTTGGAAAGTTTACTGGAACTGAATCAGAAACTATGATGCAGAATTAAGCTGATATTCATACTGGTAAATAGTCCAGTCGACTGGAGGCTTATATACATGTAACTAATCCTTGTACTATCTTTTGCCGAGTAAAGACAAGGGGGAGAAAGGAGTACAAGGGGCTAATAGAGAACAAAGAACAAGGGAGTGAGGTATGCAATGATCCTGTATGTTATTTATCAAAGGAGTAGAACCTAGGTCTTGGAATCACAGAGGTTTGGGATTATAGAACTTCAGGTTGATGTAACAGATTCACAAAAAAAACAATTTTTTCAGGCTTTAAACTGTCAGAAAGTCCCAGAAAAGGTGTGGGTGGTTGTGGGGATTAATATGGGTTTGTTGGGGGCATAGGCCATAATACATGTTTACTTTCCATCCTTTCTATTCCCATCCTTGGTCTCTTGATCTTTGACCCCCTATATCCTCAGAATCTCGACCCCTCTTATAGAACCCTTTGGAAACCTAGAGAATCCTCCTGGTAGTATTATATTAAGTGCCTGACACATGGATTTAACATAGCTCCTGCTTCTCCCTCCTCTCCCTTAACAGCTCCTGCTCTATGGCAGCTAGTCAGTCTAATACTTCTTAAGCCAAAGGTAAATCCATAGAAGATAGTGTGTTGTAAATGAGAGGGGGCTGCCATTGCCATCACTTCCGAAGAGATTTGATTTGGAGAGGCAGCCAAGTGATGGCCATAACTGATATCTGCTGATGGCAACTACCACTTATAGCACCCATTTGGTATGTAGTTTAGTTGTAGTAGTTAGGTATATCCAGATAGATCTTAGTCAGTAGGTATGATTTTTAGTCAAGAGGCCTTCAGTCAAGATTTATTCTCAGGGGTTCTCCTAACACCACCCTTTTTATGCCATTAGAGCTGACTAATCTTTTGAGTATAGTATCACCAAGATACCTTAGTCGTTGGTGCCATATAGATAAGTCAGTGGTTAATGTGTCTCTTTTGACTACAGCCGTGACTTTCTCATGAGTAGAGAATAGTACTAGGGAATAGCATGGGTTAGGGTAACTGTCAGGCTTTGGGAACTGACAGACTTTGGGACTGCCAAGATGTCAGATGGGACAATGACCGAGTCCTACAGGCCAAGAGTAGTGGCATTGGCTTCAATGTCCTCGTGTGTTGTGCCCTACTTGCTGTGCATGCCACTGATTTGCAACAGATGGATACTCGAGAGGACACTGATGATGCCGGCCCAAGTCGAGGACTTAACAGAAGAGAAGAAGGTAGAAGGTCCTAAGCCTAGTCGATACCCAGAATGAGGAAATATGTACATGCATGTCCTACTTATAGGTTCAAGAGGTGACATGTGGAATAAAGAGTGTGGAACAATAAGGTATGCAAAACATGTGGGAGTATTGTCCACAGCGAGTAAAATTAGAATGAAGGAATGCAAATGGAATAGAACAATAAAAGATAGAATACTAGGAATGCGGTCAGGGATAGGACAATAGAAAGTACATGACTATAAAACAAGGGCTGTGCACAAAGATAGAACAAGGACAGGAAGTCCCGAGGTGAAACAGATTGAGGAATGGGTAGATGGTGTGGTGGACATGCTGAGCCGAGAATGGCATACCAAGTGTCATGCATGCAGCATGGATACTTGTATGTGGATGTAGAATAGCAGCTCGGTTGGCACTGCCAAATAACTGGAACCTCAGTACGTGGACTTGACACCTCCATCCCGATTAGAACGAAGCGAAGTGCCTGTTCACCAGCGTACGGTTGTTAGACTGGCTTGAGCATGGCACAATATTTTCCTTAACAAAAGTGTTCGCTTTTGCGGCACATAGTTCATATGTACACTTTCTATTGTATTTCAATGTGTTTTTCTCCCCCAATCCCTTGTATAAAATATTTTCCTTCATGATGTTATATGTGCATCATTTTCTCATGTAACCTTGTCTCTCTGAGTTTCTTTACCTCTTATGTGTATCATATATAGTGTATATGTTGTAAAAACAAAATGTAACCAAGTTTATCATCTTCCATTGCCCCAGAAATTTAAAATCTTTATTTTCCTTTGTCTTCTGCTTAAATTGCAGAATTTTCTTTATTTTCACTCCACATTTCTGGCTCTTTCTGTTAACTCAGACCTGTTTCCTATTCTGTTAGTCTTTTCTCATTGTTACTCATCGTCCTTACCTTTTTGGTTAGTCTCCCCCTATCATAGCCTCTAGCCCCTATTTGCACAGCCTCGATGCTATACTATTTCTCTAGAGTTTCTCTATAGTTTCCTCTTTTGTATACTTTGTTCTCGTACTTTGTCATTCAACTGACATAGCCAACCTCTCTCATTGTTTCGCATCATTGCTTGGTTTTTGTATATAAAGGCCTCTGGCTCACCTCTGTAATAACAAGTTTACAAGTTAAAGCCCCACGGCAAGTCTACAAGTTCAAGTCAAGTCTACAAGTCTAAGTCAAGACTAGTCTAAAAACGTCTAGACTATTGTATTCAAGTCCAAAGTCAAAGTCCAAGTCTTAGTCAGTGTGACACATTCGCGTCTCATCAAGGTCACATCCCTGTCACATCATACCATATTTTGTTCACATTCTATTTTCATTCATACATTGCCACTCACAAGTCACAGAATCTATTCCAGCTGTGCTGAATGACTGTGCTAGACCCCACCAGAGAAAAGGACCGGTGTACACAGGCTTTTAGGTATTAATTACCTAGAGCAACTCTACACTGCCTGTGCAGTGTGCTGATCCCGCAGGGTTAGGTGCAGTATAGCTGTACCCCAGATATCCTGGGCTAAGAGCCGCTAGGTTGTTTGGGAGGAGGATAAGGAAGAGATGGAGCTGGAGAGCAAGGAAGGTATAGATGAGGTGGAGAAACTGCTGAAAAAGAGGTCAAGGTAGGCCCATGCTATGCAGCTGAGCGGGGAGACTTGTTATATCTGCAATATAACTCCGATATCCCGGATATCTGACATAGAGCGCTACGAGAAAGCCCTACTCCAAACCAAGTCCGAACCCACATTCCCACTTCCGACCCCAACCAGCATCGTTACCCTCGGACCTCGGACATCTTCCTTTTTTGTTGAACAATAGTCTTATTGTAACACCAAATGTATATTCTTCTTGTACTCCGTTTTCGTTTGTCTTATTGTTCTCTTGATCATTCCTAATTAGTTACAATAAGGATCGCATGTATAAATACCTCCAGACTTCTGTACTATACCTTAGTTCGAATATCGACTTGTATTCCCACTCACTCTTGAACTCCAAAAACTTATCTTCTCCGAACCTCCAAAATAAAGGACTGACGATCAAGGAGGGCGCAATATTAAAGTTGAAGCCAAGTCCTTACGACTCTGAACACATGACTCGGACCGACTTACGTCAGCTCAAACCTGACGCGAACTCGGACACTAACAGTATATTCGAACTAACACTCCTGATCATCTATGAGACCCAGCGAACGAATCAGAGCCGTTCAAAGACTTATGGAAGCTTCGGTACACCGTACATCCCTAACCCCAAACTTATCTGCCGCAGAACCTGACGTCCATATGCCACCAAACCCCCCACCAGCCCCAGACCCACCATCCGAACACTCATCAAACCCCCTCCTAGACAACCCAATGCCACCCTCGGACAATGCTCCTGGTGAAGCCAACTTGGCGGAAGCCATCACCATGTTAGCCAAACATCTGTCCGGCTCAAAGAAATCATCAGCTTGGACCAAGATTCGAGACCCTGACCCCTTCGATGGCTCCGATGCCAAGAAACTACAACCGTTCCTGGTGCAGTGTACCTTAAACTTTCGAGACCACCCTGACGCCTTTGACTCCGACAGTGCCAAAGTAACCTATATACTATTGTATCTAATGGGCACTACCTTAGACTACTTCGAACCCGGTCTCTCCTCCAAAGAAGACCCCTACTGGCTTTATGATTATCAGGAATTCATCTCCGAACTCAAAGCCAACTTTGGCCCCCACGATCCAGAAGGAGAGGCCGAAGCTGACCTCGAAGCCCTCCGAATGTGTGACAACCAACACATCACAAAGTACGTGGTAGAATTCAACAGGCTTGCCGTTCGCGTTCAGTGGAGAGACTCCGTACTCCATCGTCAATACTACAACGGCCTACCCAATAGGATCAAAGACAAAATCACCTGCGTAGGAAAGCCCGACTCCCTACTACAACTACGACGACTCTCTCAGTCGATCGACTCCTGTTACTGGGAGAGGCGCTCCGAAATGTCTTGGGAAGCCTCCACGTCCAAAGCCCCTGAATGTCTGTATGACAGGAACAGGGCACCAACAGCTCCAATCGCAAGTACGAGCACCAGACCTCCAAACCCCAGCCAGACCCCGAATAAGCCGGCTTCGGACATGAGCACAAAACTCGGCAAAGATGGCAAACTCATGTCTCAAAAACGACAATGCCATTTCGAACACAACCTCTGCCTGTTCTGTGGAAGAACCGGTCATGTAGCAAAAGAATGTCCCAAATCAACCTCTGCCGCCGCCAAAGAATATGTGACTACTATCGTAGAAAGCACGACCGAGGCAACGATCTCCGAAGTAGAAGATACCTCGGAGTCAAAAAATCTCTAAGCAGCCCTTTGACTCCAGCATCAGTTAGGGGCTGCGCTGAACCCAATGATGCACCAATGGAGATAAGACTCAATACATCCGCTCTTTCCAGTCCGAACTCCTTGACCATCCGTCTCCACCTTGAAACCACATATATTGACACCCTAATAGACTCAGGATCAACTCATTGCTTCCTGGACTCCGACTACACTGTAAAGCATCAACTCCGAACCTATGACATCACTCCAATTCCACTACGACTCTTCGATGGCTCCTCCAACTCCATGATTCGAAAAGCCATCGACCTCCACATTCGCTTCCCAACAGGGGAGCAACACACCATTACGTTCTACGTAACTCTGTTGGATTCTAGTTGCTTGGCAGTCCTCGGACACAACTGGCTCACCCGCTACAATCCGTTGATTGACTGGGTATTGGGCAGTATATCATTCGGCTCTCTGACCACAACTAATCTCCAGGTACCATTCGAGCCAGCAGCTACGACTCTGCGCTCATCCGAAACTCCATCCCCTCCGAAATCACAGCTCGTGGCACCAAAGGTTGCTCTAGTCAACGCAGCAGCCTTTGTCCAAATATCAAGAATAGAAGGTACACAAACCTTCCAGCTCTTCCTCTCCGACCACCAAGACTCCGAAGAAGGTCCGATAGACCTGAGTAACGTTCCAAGCGAGTACCATGAGTTCAAAGACGTTTTCAGCAAAACTCGGGCCAACACCTTAGCCCCTCACCGACCCTACGACCTCAAGATCGAACTGGAGGAAGGCACATCACCCCTATTCGGTCCGATCTATTCTCTCCAAAAGTGAACTAAAGTCCCTCCAAGAGTTTTTAGATGAGAACATATCCACAGGGTTTATACAACCCTCATGCTCCCCTGGGGGCACTCCAGTCCTCTTTGCCCGAAAGAAAGATGGATCACTACGCTTATGCATCGACTTTCGTGGACTAAACAAGATAACGAAGAAGGATCGCTACCCACTCCCCCGAATCTCCGACCTCCTGGATAGTCCCCGAAAGGCCCAAATATTCACCAAGATAGATCTCCAACATGCGTACCACCTGGTACGCATCCGAGAAGGTGACGAATGGAAGACCGCCTTTTGCACATGCTATGGATCTTTCGAATGGAGTGTGATGCCCTTCGGACTCACCAACTCCCCGGCCACTTTCCAGCGATTCATGAACGACGTCTTCTCCGACCTCTTAGATCTGTCCATACTAGTATACCTAGACGACATCCTTATCTACTCCGACAATCTAGAAGAACATAGAAACCACGTCAAAGAAGTCCTCCGATGCCTCCGAGCGAACCACTTATATGCCTGGGCAGACAAGTGCTTCTTCTACACCGACACCGTGGAGTACCTCGGATACATTCTCTCTCCAAAGGGCCTGACCATGGCCGATGACAAAGTCAAAGTCATCCAGGAATGGCCTGAACCCTGAAAAATCAAAGACATTCAGTCTTTCCTCGGATTTGCAAACTTCTACCGACGCTTCATCTTCAACTACTCCAACATCACAGTACCGCTAACTCGTTTGACACGAAAAGATACTCCGTGAAACTTCACTGAGAATTGCAGAACATCCTTCGAGACTCTCAAGAAGGCATTCACTACGGCACCGATCCTGCAACAGTGGATCCCCGGATCTCAACTCATTGTCGAGTCCGACGCCTTGGACTACGCCCTTGCAGCAATTCTCTCCACCATATCACCAACAGACAACGACATCCACCCCATAGCCTTCCACTCGCGAACCTTCACCCCTCTGGAATTGAACTACGATGTACACGACAAAGAACTACTGGCCATCTTTGAGGCCTTCAAAACCTGGAGGCACTACCTAGAAGGATCAGCAGATCCGATTGACGTGGTTACCGACCACAAGAATTTAGAATATTTTTCAACAACCAAGTTACTCACCCGTTGGCACGTCCGATGGTCTGAATATCTCTCCAGTTCAACATGGTGATCCGCTTCCGACCTGGTCACCTCAGCGCTAAACCCGACGCACTGACTAGACGATGGGACGTCTACCCTAAAGAGAGAGGAAGTGACTATGCCAAGATCAATCCGCACAACCTCCGACCAGTCTTTACAATGGAACAACTGGTATCATCGCTCTGAGCCACCTCCCTGTACACTCCGGTAATGTGGGCCGCAATGATCATGGACGTAGAACAACTCCATGAAGACATCCGAACCTCACTCGAGAAGACCCCACAACCTCGTCCTGAATGGACAACCTCACCGATCGATGGACCATCTCCAAGGACGAACTTCTCCTCCTCGATAAAAGAATCTACGTCCCCGATCATGGAAACCTCCAACTCCGAGTTCTACAAGACAAACATGACCACCCAATCTCAGGACATTTTGGCCAGAATTGGACATTGGAACTCATCCAAAGAGACTATGTCTGGCCCAAACTCCGAGATTCCGTTAAGTCCTATGTTAAATCTTGCACCACTTGTATGAGGTCTAAGCCACAGAGACATCGCCCTTATGGGCTACTCAAGCAATTACTGATCCCCGAACGTCTGTGGAACTCCATCTCCATGGACTTCATAGAGAAACTACCCACTTCGGACGGCTATGACACTTTCCTCATCATCGTAGACCGCCTAACAAAGCAATCCCTTTTCATTCCCACCGTTAACACAATCACTGCTCCAATCCTCGCCAGACTATTCGTCCTCCACATATTCTCAAAGCATGGAGTACCATCACACGTCACCTTAGACCGAGGATCCGAGTTTGTCTCCTCGTTCTTCCGCTCCCTCGGAAAGGCCCTGGACATGAAGCTTTACTTCACCTCCGGATATCATCCTGAAGGAGATGGACAAACTGAACGCATGAATCAAACCCTCGAACAGTACCTCCGAGTGTATTACAACTACCAGCAAAACAACTGGTCCAAACTATTACCTATTGCCCAATTCGCATACAACAATGCCCCCAATGCAATAACGGGAATCTCCCCCTTTGACGCCAATAAAGGCTATCATCCGAACATCACCTTTCATCCCAAACGCGACCTTGCCTCCTCTCGGGCACACGATTTCATAGTCGACTTGGACGACTTGCACCAACAACTCTGAAAAACTATATCCGAAGCTCAAACTCGATACTCAGCATCCGCGGATCGACGGAGAACAGTTCCTCTGGATTTCAAAGTTGGAGACAAAGTCTTTGTTAAGTCCAAAAACATCCGAACTACGAGACCTTCTAAAAAGCTAGCAGAGAAGTTTTTAGGCCCCTTCGAAATTATCGCACAAGTAGGAACCGTCTCCTTCACCCTCTGACTCCCAAAAAATATGAGAGCCATTTATCCCGTCTTCCATGTCTCCATGTTAGAACCATCAGCTCCGAACACCTTCCCCGAATGCATACTCCCACCCCAACCCCCAGTCATCATCGACGGAGAACCCGAATACGAGATCTCCGAGATCCTTGACTCTAAGATCGACGGAAGAAGAAGAAGAAGCCCCTTGCAATACTTAGTCAAGTGGTCCGGATACGAAGGCACCGTGGATGAAACATCCTGGCTGCCGGCCAACGAACTTGACCACGCCCCCGAAGTAGTCTCCGACTTTCACCGAGCCTACCCTGACAAACCTGGCCCCTCAGTGATGTCCTAGAGACCCTCACTTTGGACCAACAGTTCACTTCTTCTGACTTAGATGTTTTCACTCGATCTCAAAGTTCAAAATATTTCAAAAAAAAATAAAAAAAATAATACAAGTTTTTACTCCGAAGACCCAGGTGCATCATCTGGGTCCGAACCATCGTCCCCTGAATCCCCGTCATCTTCCTTCTCCCTCTCCTTACCCTTCCCCTTATCCTCCTCCTTCTCCTTCCTCTTACCCTTCGGAGGTCCCGGCCAGTTCTCCCTCAGAGTACTCCCCCACCACTCATCCGTCTTCTGCGACCAATTAAACCACCAAGCCTGCTCAAGAATGCGGAGGTCATTCATGTGCACTAAGGCCTCAGCAATCCTCCGGTTTTCCTCTTGGATGCCTTGCACATCCCACCTCAACCCCCACAGCTCTTCAACCACCTCTCTCAAATCAACCCTGGAGGTGCTCGGACCCCGAGGCTCCCCCTCAATCACTACCTCCACCTTCTGCCTCTTCGGCTTTAGACCTGCATTGTCCTCTGAAGGCACCCTTCCTCTCTCTCCCTGAACACCCTTCTCCTCCTCCCCATCACCCTTCTCCTCCTCCCCATCACCCTTCTCCTCCTCCCCATCACCCTTCTCCTCCTCCCCATCACCCTTCTCCTCCTCCCCATCACCCTTCTCCTTGCACTTCACCTTCTGGTGAGCACAGACAAAACAAGAGAACCCCTTTCCCAAAGAGGGCCATATGCAGGGATCCCCCCGATTAGCACAATAAGTGCAGGTCCAACTAGGCTCCATCCTCCAGCCCTCGGACGCTCCCTCGAAAACTCATCAGCAATCTCTGCGACGACTCGAACGGTCCGAGACCCACCTCGGCACCGTCCAATCTCGCAGCCTTCATCTGGTCGTTCTCATGGGCCTTCTGGGTCCGAGCGATCAGAAGAGCCTCCTTTTTTTCAAGAATGTTTAGCCTCTCCTTCTCCTGCTCAGTCAAGCCCAAACTTCCCTCTTGCATGTCTGAGGATGGCCCCCGATTTCCAACCCCTGAGGACCCCCCTTGCTGGGACATGTCCTCCACTATTGTCGAAAGCTCCGAAATCGTTTCGGAACTCTTCATGTTCTTCTTCCGAGGGATTCTTCTCGGAAACTTTGGAGTGTCCTGGAGACCCCCGGCTCCTCCCTCCTTTCGGAGGTTTCTCTTCTCCTCCTCTCGGAGCCTCTCCATCTCCTTAGCTTCCTTTTCGGCCTTTTGGGCCTCCCTTTTAGCTTCCTCCTCGGCCTCTTTTTTGGCCTTCTTCTTTGCCTCCTCCTCGGCCTTGAGTTTGGCCTCTGCCTCCACCTTATGTTTGGCTTCCTCCTCCGCCTTACACTTGGCCTCCTCTGCTTTTTGTTTGGCCTCCTCCTCGGCCTTCTATTGCTTTTCGGCCTCCTCCTCGGCCTTGCGTGTTTTGTCAGCTCGGACCTTCTCGAGCTTCTCCGATGCCTCTCACATCGCCCTCTCAAGGATGGCCTCGTCATCTGGGATGGGGGATGGCGAAGGCATAGTTGGGTTGCTATGAAAAAGAGTCTCCCCTTATATACCTTATGTTATAGCCCATGCAGCCAAACAAACCCACATTAAACCCCACAACCACCCGCACCGTTTCCGGGACCTTTCAGATCGACCAAAGCCTGAACAACCGGTTTCCGGATGTCCGAAATACATTCCGAGGTTCCGCGATTCCAACCCTCCGAAGACTCCAAAAATCAAGGTTCCGTTACGTTGATAACCGGCGTGCAGGACTATCGCGTACCTCACTCCCTTGTTCTCCCTTATATTGACCCCTTGTACTCCCTTTCTCCCTTGTTTTATGACCGTCAAAGATAGTACAAGGATAGTCACATGTATATAGTCTTCCAGTCGACTAGATTGTTCGCTAGTATAAATATCGATTTAGTCTCCCACCAGTTTCTGATTCATTTCCGGTAAACTCCTGCCTCCTTTCTGAAATTAGGGACAGACGATCGAGGAGGGCGCAACACATAAGTTGAAGCCAAGTCCCTTTGACCTCGAACACCTCAGTGGCCGGATTGAACCATTCCGTAACCTACCCTAAGTTCCCGGCGCCTCCGTCCCCCGTCCATAGTCCATCCGACTTCCGTCTCGGTCCTCGGCCCCGTTACGGACCTTTGCACTAACCCGGACAACCCCTTCGGAAGTGCTAGCTAAGCACCTGATACACAGACTTAACACCTTATCACAATGCCTAATCACCTAATCTTCCCACGGTTACTTCCATCACCGTTAGGCGCCAGGACCTCGAGGCTCGGTCCTAACAGGGGGGCACTGTTATATCCGCGATATAACTCCGATATCCCGGACATCCGACATAGAGCGCTACGAGAAAGCCCTACTCCGAACCAAGTCCGAACCCACATTCCCACCTCTGACCCCGACCAGCATTGTTACCCTCGGACCTCAGACATCTTCCTTTTTTGTTGAACAATAGTCTTATTATAACACCAAATGTATATTCTTCTTGTACTCCGTTTTCGTTTGTCTTATTGTTCTCTTGATCATTCCTAATTAGTTACAATAAGGATTGCATGTATAAATACCTCCAGACTTCTGTACTATACCTTAGTTCGAATATCGACTTGTATTCCCACTCACTCTTGAACTCCAAAAACTTATCTTCTCTGAACCTCCAAAATAAAGGACTGACGATCAAGGAGGGTGCAACATTAAAGTTGAAGCCAAGTCCTTACGACTCTGAACACACGACTCAGACCGACTTACATCAGCTCAGACCTGATGCAAACTCGGATGCTAACAAGACTCCTGTAAGAGTACCGCAGATTGGGGCATTAGAAAGGAGGGGGACAGAGGAGGTAATAGAAGATCTTCTCAAAAGGATCCGTCAGTTAGAGGATGTGGTATTCCTCATACCAGAGGGGGGTTCAGGAGGTTCGGGAGGTATAGGAGAGTTAGAAGGAAGGGAGAATCGGCTGAATGATGAGGAGTTGGGTAAGGAGGAGGATAAGAGGAAGGGGAAGCAGAAGGGAGATGAGGATGAGGATAATTGTGATACCGAGAAAATTGAGATTGATTAAAAATATATATGTTTTTTTTTCTCTGAAAGAAGATAAAAAAAGTAGAAGGTATATGAGGGAAAAGAAAGTTGAGTGGGGCGAGATATTCGGCTTTCCTGGCTGTTGTAAACGAAAGAGAAGAGAGGTTGATGGTAGAGTAAGGGAATGTATTCGGGAGTAAGAGTGGTCATAGGGTTGTGAGTAGAGTGGATTCAGGTTAATATAGGGGTATAGGACTAGGGGATGGAGGAAGTAAAGGATAGGATGGAGAGTGGTAGATGGAAGGGTTTCTTCAGGAGGGGAGATTGCGTAGTTCGAAGGATATCTAGCTAGTTGCTACCCCCCTCTCTTTTAGGTAGATGTCCCAACATCTACTAAAGGTATCAGCCTCTAGCCGTGAAGAACAGAAAGGAGTCATAAGGGCATATGATGCACATATATGGATTGAATGATCAAGAATGGATGGGGACAGATGGAAGAGACCTTGGCCGAATGTGCCGAATGACAACGCTGACCGAGAGGTCCCAGCTAGAAACTTGCCAGCCATTCTAGTATAGAAGTATACACAAGACAGTTGCATTGACTAGGGCTATTGGCAGAGCTTTCAGCAATGGAACAGGATCCTGGGTGAGGCTTTTAGAGCAGTGCCAAGTGCCAACTAGACTGAGGCCATCGGGATGTACCTAAAAGTGTTAGTAGCTTGATGGAATGTAATACTGCCCAATACTCTGTTAATTAACGGATTATAGCGGGTGAGTGAGTTGTGACCGAATATTGCCAACCGATGGATCTAGTGACATGACAGATGGATGGTTGGACTGAAATTGCCCAGATGGAAAATCTAGTGGACATGTCTTATGCGGTTAGCAAGCAGTACTAGATTAAGAAGGGTTCAAAAGAAGTCATAATCGTAAGCAAATTTTCAAATAGTCTGTAAGCTGATGCTGATCAAGCATGCCAGACAGAGTGCCAAGGGTGGGGCATTGCCTCCCGGTTGGCAGGAAAGACTGAAGTTCTTTTGAACTGAATGGTTTCCGAATCTATACTGGTACTGGGTAGAAGATGCTGGGGTATGGATTTGTCTTGTTGGACAACTGGTGATCAATTCTGTAGATTCGATAACGACCAAACTGGGAGTGTTTTGGAGAATTGAGCAGGACTGGGTTGGTCGAGGAACTGGGACCTTTCCAGGAATAAGACGATCCGGTGAAACTGTGAGCAGATCCTGATTTAGAGCAGTTAGAAAGGGTTACCGGAGAACCCTGTTCCAAATAAGAAAATAGAAGAGTTATTAAAAGGGTGTCTGGTAAGACTATATTTGTAATGAAGGTACGGAAAGTAGTTTGATTCTGGATATACTGTCAGGCTTTGGAAACTGACAGACTTTAGGACTGCTGAGATGTCAGATGGGACAATGACCGAGTCCTGCAGGCCAAGAGTAGTAGCATTGGCTTCAACATCCTTGTGTGTTATGTCCTACTTCCCATGCATACCCCCGATTTACAACAGATGGATACTCTAGAGGATGCTGATGATACCAGCCCAAGTCGAGGACTTAACAGAAGGGAAGAAGGTAGAAGGTCCTAAGCCTAGTCGATACCCAGAATGAGGAAATATGTACATGCATGTCCTACTTATATAGGTTCAAGAGGTGACATGTGGAATAAGGAGTGTAGAACAACAAGGTATGCAGAATATGTGGGAGTATTGTCCACAGTAAGGAAAATTAGAATGAAGGAATGCAAATGGAATAGAACAATAAAAGATAGAATAATAGGAATGCGGTCAGGGATAGAACAATAGAGAGTGCTAGGATATAAAACAATAGAGCCATGGCCAAGGATAATACAAGGACAGGAAGTCCCAAGATAAGGTGGGTCGAGGGTTATGGAGTGAATAGTGTGGGATTAATGGATAGTGAGTGAGGTAGAGCATGAGGGGTAATTGGCAAGGAGTGTAGGTGGTAGATGTGCTAAGCCGAGACCAGCATACTAAGTGACATGCATGTAGCGTGGACACTTGTATATAGACATAGGATGGTTACTTGGTCGGCACTGCCAAATTACCAGGTCTCAGTACATGTACTTGACAGTAACCCACATGGGTCACTGTATCAGGTGCCCTTGGGTTTGGGTATAGGTCAAGCTAAGAACACCCATAACCTAGCCCAATCCGCCACCTCAACTATATATGCGTGTATGATATGCATATGCCGCACGTGTATATGTACAACATGACTGTGCCATATGCATATGCATATGATATGAACACATTGTATGCCTATGTGCCAATACCAATGCACCATACGAGTACATGCTGTACATGCATGTACCAAAACTAATGTACCATATGTACATGCGCTGATACCAATGCATCTTATGCTTACACATACAATACATACACATGCAGCACGTTCATATTGTACATCGTATGCATGTACGGTGCATTCATGTCATATGTTGCATGCGTGTATGGTGCATTCATATTGTATGCTGTATGTACATATGGTGCATTCATATTGTATGTTGCACATGTGTATGGCACGTTTGTATTGTACGTTACATGTACCTACAGTTATGTGGGTGTGGTATGTACCCTACACCTGTTGACTTGTGGGAAAAAAACCATGGGTTGATGGGTTTGGGTTTCTTATAGGTCAGGTGCAGGTCACCTACATTTGACCCATAGATGACCTATGCCGTTCCCTAAATGGCACAGATTATGCCAACCTGTATAAGTCACTAGGTTGGATGTTCTTGGGTTTGGGTGTAGGTCAAGCCGAGAGCACCCACAACCCAGCCTAACCTATAGTATCACATGTATATATATGACATGATATATTAGACATGCATATATATAACATGAATGCACTATACATACATGCATGTGCTGTACATGCACGTGTATGAAATACACATACTATATATTGAATATGATGGTAATATAGCCACACATGAGCCAGAAAGGACTGGCTGAGATCTGTCATAGGAGATCTATAGGATCTGAGTGTAATAACACCTGGTTTAGAAATAGATGATGCACCTAAAACACAGGATTAATATGGGGATTAATAATATTTATTATTCTGAATTGTATATAAAACATGTAGCAAGATCCAAATAAAACAAGTCTTCAACAGATTAAATCTCATTAATTATATCCCTCAATCTATATTGTATGCATGTGGGTATAGCATACATCCAACACCTATCTACCCATGGGTTGATAGATTCAGGTTCCCCATGGGTTAGGTGTGGGTCACCTATATTTGACCTGTAGGTGACCTATGCTATTCTCTACTCATGAGATGGTATGATCTTCATCTTTACCTTGTATAATTCTCTCCCCAGTGATACCTCTGTATATATCTTATTTTTTTTTTCATTATACAAACAGATCTTCCTGTGATGTAACTTTTAAATCTGTTTTGATATAGAATTTTGAGGGACAGGATCTTTCCATCTATACCAAGAACATGTATACCTTGTATGAGATGGATCCTTGTAACTTGTCCTCTGGATTTAATATCAGCGACTACATCACCTTCACCTACTCCTTCAACTGTGTTGTTTCCAAATGTTTTTATGGTGCATTTCTGGTCATACTTGGTATAATAGGTGAAGTCCTTATAATTTAGACAGACATAGACTGTTACAGTAGAATTAGCATACTATACATATATCTGGCTTCCTTTGGAACCATAGGCCTATACAATGCTTGTATATCTTCTCTTCCTCTAAGTCTGTCATCTATGTTTGGCATTGACATTCTCAGTCACTTCCTAAATACCCTTCCAAAATCCAGTGGCCTCACGGAGAGAGGGCACAATGTAAGAGTATATTGAAGCCAGGCATGTCCACTCAGTTTGTTGAACTGAGCCAAACAACATTCGCATTGTATTTAAGGTGCTATTACACTAGTGCTGAGCTCATACAATCTCAGCACCTTCAGTGCTTAACATACTCACATCTCAGTGTGGTATTAAGACTGAGATGTTTCATTGTAAGTATCAATCTTTTATACTACTCTGAGGAAAAATAAATTTCCAGTTCTATAGATTAGAAAGAACATTCTGACATATCATGTTGCTTGGGAATATGGTTTATGTCCGTAACGGTTCCAAAGTGCCACACTCGTTACTCAGGTTTTGTCATCCTCATCCAACACTCCCTGCATGTGAACATACGGTCCCTTGTCGATCAATAGCCGAACGATGGTCAGGTGACGTTCTGACGCCGCTGCCTTCAGCGCGGTGCCATAGTATCCTCCCTGCACATTGGCATCCGCTCCCTTGTCAATCAATAGCCGAACGATGGTATCGTGACCTTGTGACGCCGCTGCCTGCAGCGCGGTGCCATAGAATCCTCCCTGCACGTTGACATCCGCTCCCTTGTCGATCAATAGCTGAACGGTGGTCTTGTGACCATGTAACGCCGCCGCCTGCAGCGCATTGCCATACTCTCCTCCCTGCACATTGACATCCGCTCCCTGGTCGATCAATAGCTGAACGGTAGTCTTGTGACCATATACCGCCGCCGCATTAAGTGCGGTGACATAGAATCCTCCTTGCACGTTGACATTCGCTCCGTTGTCGATCAATAGCCGAACGATGGTCTCGTCACCTCTTGACGCTGCCGCCTGCAGCGCGGTGCCATAGCATCCTCCCTGCACGTTGACATCCGCTCCCTTATCGATCAATAGCCGAATGATGGTCAGGTGACCTTCTGACGCCGCCGCCTGCAGCGCGGTGCCATGCTCTCCTCCCTGCACGTTGACATCCGCTCCCTTGTCGATCAATAGCTGAACGGTGGTCTTGTGACCATATAACGCCGCCGCCTGCAGCGCGGTGACATAGAATCCTCCTTGCACAGTGACATCCGCTCCGTTGTCGATCAATAGCCGAACAATGGTCTCGTAACGATGCAACGCCGCCGCCTGCAGCGCGGTGCCATAGTGTCCTCCCTGCACGTTGACATCCGCTCCCTTGTCAATCAATAGCCGAACTATGGTCTCATGATCTTCTGACGCCGCTGCCTGTAGCGCGGTGCCATGGTATCCTCCCTGCACGTTGACATCCGCTCCCTTGTCAATCAATAGTCGAACGATGGTCTCGTCGCCTCTTGACGCCGCTGCCTGTAGCGCGGTGCCATGGTATCCTCCCTGCACGTTGACATCCGCTCCCTTGTCAATCAATAGC
>QLPG01005131.1:0-12023 GCA_003314385.1 Gomphus sp. MG54
GGCTGATCCGGTTCAGAAGTCTTGTAGAAAATAAGGGAGAGCTCCCCATTCCCTAACATTATCACATATGCTGACTCAGCAGCAAGCGACCATTTCTTTGTTAATATCAGTGATTTTGAGTCATATGAGCCCTGCACTGGGAAGAATGGGTCAACTGCTAAGAGTGGCACAACATTCCCTATATGTGGCTATATGTGGAACAGGGACGGGAAGAAAAAGATATATATGTGATGGGAGGGTCATCAACCTTGCATTTAAAGATGCATTGCATTGTCTGAGTCTGTCACACAATCTCATATCTATTGGGAAACTCGACAGAGGGGGCTATTATGCTGTGTTTGGAGGTGGGGGTATCACTTGTGTCAATCCAGAAGGGCAGCCCTTCATGTACTGGAGGAGTGAAGGAACGATGTACGAAATTGACATTTTTCCACCAACTGGTCCTATCCTAGACTATGCAGGCATGCCACCAAATGTGTCTGCCAAGACATCTGCAATTCTTGACACAACAGTGAGGGTCCTTGCTACCAGGTCCCATTGTTATGGCCCATGCAGCCAAACAAACCCACATTAAACACCACAACCACCCACACCATTTCCAGGACCTTTCCGATCGACCAAAGCCTGAATAACTGATTTCCGGATGTCCGACATACATTCCGAGGTTCTGCAATTCCAAACCTCTGAAGACTCCAAAGTCAAGGTTCCGTTACCTTGATAGCTGACGCGCAGGACCATCGCGTACCTCACTCCCTTGTTTTCTCTTTATATTGACCCCTTGTACTTCCTTTCTCCTTGTTTTATGACCGACAAAGATAGTACAAGGATAGTCGCATGTATATAGTCTACCAGTCGACTAGACTGTTCACTAGTATGAATATCAATTTAGTCTCCCACCAGTTTCCGATTCATTTCCAGTAAACTCCTGCCTCCTTTCCAAAATTAGGGACAGACGATCGAGGAGGGTGCAACACATAAGTTGAAGCCAAGTCCCTTTGACCTCGAACACCTCAGTGACCAGATTGAACCATTCCGCGACCTGCCCTAAGTTCCCGGCGCCTCCGCCCCCCATCCGTAGTCCGTCCAATTCTGTCTTCGGTCCTCGGCCCCATTACAGACCTTTATGCTAACCCAGATAACTCCCTCAGAAGTGCTAGCTAAGCGCCTGACACGCGGACTTAACACCCATAACAAACCTACTGATATTGATACCTGGCACTATTGTCTTAGGCATGTTAGCTAAGAAACTGCATGCCAAATGTTCAAACAAGGCATTGTCCAAGGGATACATGTCACCAATTTCATATCACATCCAGGGGCATGTGAAGACTGTATTATAGGGAAGTATACCTGCTGTCCATTTTACATAAATAAGGATTGGGAGACAGAAGCTGGCAAATGCACCTATATAGATTTGTGGGGACCATCATGTGTGCAGTTGACTGGTGGATGCAGCTATATGATGCCATGTGTTGATAGGTACAGTGGCCACCCCAAGGCTTACTTCTGAGCAAACAAAGAAGGGGAGACAATGCTGAATGCTTTGAAACATTATGTGGCACTTGCTGAATGTCAAATGGGCAAGAAGGTAAAGAAAATCTATAAATACCACATCTCCACTCTCGAGATTTCCACTAGCTGGCAATGGAACAGAATCTGGAATCAAAGGAGTACTACAAGCTAACAAGGAAGTGTCACCCTTGCTATTGGTTTTCTGGGGGAAATTTCTGCCCCCAGGAGCCAATGAGGCAGCAAAACCCCTCAAGGCAGCTTATCATCCCCTCCTCCCTGCTGCTTGTCTGCCTCCTAATTTCAGGTCTACACTTGCCTGCTTGATTGTACAGGCATCTTCCTCTGCCATCCTCTTTGCTTCTGCAATCCTTTTCTGCTCTGCTGTTAAATCTGCATGTTGGCACTTAGCTAGAGGCTTCTGGAGGGTTCCGAATGGTTTCCAAAGGAGGGTTTGTACTCTGGAAGCAGAGGGGCTAAAGGTTGCGGGTTCACAATTGGAATTGGAATGGGGACGGAAAGACGGAAGCACCGGGGGTCTTAGGACTGTTCATGGTATAGGGCGGTATGAGTGGTTTGAGGTCGCAGGGACTTGGCTTCAACTTATGTGTTGCACCCTCCTTGATCGTCTGTCCCTAATTTCAGAAAGTTGGAAAGTTTACCGGAACTGAATTGGAAACTACGATGCAGAATTAAGTCAATATTCATACTGGCGAATAGTCCAGTCAACTGGTGACTTATATACATGTATCTACTCTTGTACTATCTTTTGCCGAGTAAAGACAAGGGGGGGAAGAGAGTACAAGGGGCAATATAGAACGAAAAACAAGGGAGTGAGGTATGCAATGATCCTGCACATTGTTTATCAAAGGAGCAGAACCCTGACTTCGGAATCTTCGGAGGTTCGGAAACATGGAACCTTGGATTGATGCATTAGAATATCGGAAAGTGGTTATTCAGATTTTGAGTGGTCAGAAATGTCCCAGAAATGGTGCGGGTGGTTGTGGGGTTTAATGTGGGTTTGTTGGCAGCATGGGCCATAACAGTATCCTTCCACTAAGACTGAGCCTTCAAGGTCCTAAGCTTAATCTTGCCATGAATTGAGCAGAGAAGAGCATGGGACTATTTTTTAGGCATATTGGGATGTAATAGGTGTTTTTTTCCAAGTGCCTGTCCGATGCATATATAAGGGGGCTTTTTTCTTCTCCCTGAGTTCCTTTCCTACCCCCACCCATGTCCGGACTGGAACAGGATATTGAAGTGGAAGTTTCGGAGCAGGTGCTCGCTTTCAAGGCTGAATCTATGGAATGGATTCACTTGATGAGTGAGGAAGGGGTGTAGAAATTGGAGGTTGCCCAGAATATTGGAAAGGATTGGAGGGACAAAGTCTGGAGGCCAGGGGGAGAAACAAAGGGGGTGGGTTGGAGGAGGAGGAGGGAGGAGAAGGATTGAGCCATGGAGTGTGATGCCCAGGCATTAGAGTCTGTCCTTTTGGCCAGTCAGGCGGCCAAGGAACTGGAGGATTTACTGTCCTGGGGGTGTTTCATTGGCCCATCGGGATCTGAAGATGAGGGTGTTCCACATCAAGAGACTGAGTCCGAAGAATCTTTGGATAGCGGTGACCCTTCAGATGCAGAGTCTGCCTACTCATCCTCTGGGGGCAATCCAGGGGGTAAGGAGGATGTCTATCTCATGCCTGTAGTCAGGACAAGCATTGTTACAAGGGATGTTGAGAGGAAGCGTCGGAGATGTCTCAAGAAGGATGCCTGGATTTTGGGGGCACAAAAGGCCTTCAAAAATCAGGTTGCTTGGGATGTGCGGGCAACTGGGAAGGAGGTGGGTCTCAGACCCTTTGAATCTAGTTGCCGGGTGTTGATTTATCATTGGCCTGACCTGTACCAGGTCGCCAGTCCAGGGGTTCCTCCTATGTTGCGGTTGGAACCCTGTGATAGGTGTTGCAAATGTGAAGATCCTTATATGTGGATCACGTTGGTCAAAACCTGTGTTCCCTGTCGGAAGAGCAGGGTGAAGTACGAGGTCAGTAGTGTGCAGGTCGTTAAGGGGGCAACCTCAAGAAAGAGGAGGTGGCAGGAGACAGAGGTCCTGGGGTGTCCTCTTCAAAGAAGATGAAGGTCGAGGTACTGGTTCCTCCTATTCTGAAGGATGGGGGTTGCCAAAAATGGTGACATCCTGAGGGAAATCAGGGATGGTATTTACGTTCTCGGTGTCGCCTTAGATAGGTTGTCGGATGCTTCTAAGATGCAGAATGCCATCAAAATGGATGGTTGGGATCATCCGACAAGTGTGTGGGGGTGCGGTGGTCTAACCTGGAGTCATCGGGTGGTGGCGAGCCGGTTGATTCTGGCATGTGGTGTGGGGAAGATCGCCTCCAAAAAGAAAAGGGCCCAGGGGAACAGGTTCGACACATGGTGCAGGAGATGTAACACCTAGAGCAGGGCAGTTTATCGAGCAGGCGGTCCCGGTGTGTGATGTGGAGGGCTTGGCACCTGTAATGGGGCGACCTACTGAAGACATGGTTCCAGGGGCTGTGGTGCTAGCGATGGGGTCATTTCCTGAAGTGGTGGCTCTGGGGGTTGTAGCATTGATGGCAGGCCGGTTCCTAGAGTGGTGGTCCCAGTGTCGGAGTCAAGCAGTGGAGGAGGCAAAAAGGAGATAGATTTTTTCTGGCAGCTGGATCCTTCTGATCCTGACCCGGAACATTCTTTGTTTTATGGTAAAGACTGACAATGTGTGTTTATTAATTGGAATTTTAATGGTATTTTGTGTCAGAAGCTTAGGGTCATGGTTGGTGTTTGTGGTAGTCATGCTGATCATTTGTTCATCTTCACCGGATTGTTGCCTGGATGGCAGTGGTGTCGTCAGGATTCGGAGAATGTCCTGCAATTTGATTCTTGGTTCAATCGTGTTAACAGCTCACATTAACATTATAACAAGAAGGGTTCTAGTCTATGAGAATCTACACATGGTACCGTTTGTCTAAGGGATGGTATGGGATTTCCATGATGGTCAGGGTTCTTCCTGAGTGGAGTTTTTTGGAGGGTCAGATTGAGCGCTGAGTGAAAACTGCTGGCTCCATGATGCCAAGAATTAGTTAGGATGAATCTAAATGAGTAGTACTCAATGCCCTGTTGATCGACAGATCGTAGTGGGTGAGTGTATGGTCCTTACAACTAGAATTCTGACGGAGTTTGGAGGGTCAGAGTTGGAGGGTCGGAGTTTGGAGGGTCAGAGTGTTTCTGCAGAAACAGGTCAAAGTTTTTTGACGATTGGTCATAGGGGGTCATATTCCTGAAGAGGTTGGATGCGTTGTTTGTTTTACTTCCTTTGGCACAGTTGGTGTTCAATGCAAACAACTGGTGCTGGAGTTGGGAGCCTAGCTTCTTATTCCTCAGTATCTGAAGCATCCGATGTCTCAGACTCTTCTTTAACTTCTTCTGTCAGGAAGGCTGCGTGCCCTTTAGTGACTGTGGTGGCAGATCTTGGGCATTCCTTGGCTGAGTGGCCCGATCTGCCACAGAAGAGGCAGAGGTTTTGTTCGAAGCGGTGTTGCTGTTCTTGCAGTGTAAGTTTCCTGTCTTTTCTGATTTTAGTTGAAAGATCTGTGATAGTTTGCTGCCACTGGATGGGGTTGTGGGTTGGCCTGGATTGGCTGTCTTATTGCCCATGTTAGGGGCCAAATATGTGGTCATGGGGGTCCTCCCTCTGTCATAGGGGTGGTCGAAGTTCCAGGTGGAGGGGGGCTCCCTGGCGATTTCCGATCATTGCTCCCAATAGCGGGCATCGATAGATTGAGACAGGAGACGGAGTTGGAGCAGGGAGTGGGGCTTTCCTACTCTTGAGATCTTGTCCTTGATCCTGCTGGGGAGTCTGTTGTAGAACTGGTGACGAAGTGCAGTGTTGCCCCAGTGGATGCAGGTGGCTAATTGCTTGAATTCAACTACATATTTCGTGATGCACTGATTATCACGCATGCAAAGGTTCTTGAGGTCTGCTTTGGCCTCTCCCTCTGGGTTGTGGGGGCCGAAGTTGGTTTTGAGTTCATTTACGAACTCCTCATAGTCATAGAGCCAGTCTGGCTTGTTGGGGGTAGAGAGGGCTGGTTCGAACCAGTCCAGGGCAGTACCAGTCAGGTACAACAGTACATAGGTTACCTTGGTGCTGTTGGTGTTGAAAGCGTCAGGGCAGTCATGGAAGTTCAGACTACACTGCACTAAGAAGGCTTGCAATTTCCTCAAATCGGATCCATCGAAGGTATCCAGATCCCAGACCTTGGCAGCGTGGGGGACTGATCTTCTAGGGCTGGCTAAGTTGCTTGCCAGAATAATGAGGGCCTGAGTGAGATCGGGCACAATGTTGGGTCCTAAGGTGGTGGCCCCTCCTGGGTGTGCAGGAGGTGGCGGTGCTGCAGTGGGTGGTGTGAGATGGGGTTGGGCAACAGGGGGTGGTACAGCAAGTGGAGGTACAGCAGGTGGTGCAACAAGTGGTGGTACTATGGGCAGTGCAACGAGTGGTGGTGTTACGGGCAGTGTAACGAGTGGTGTGTTGGAATAATTCGACCGGCATGTGTTGCTGTGTCACATTAGTCACACTTTCTTTGTAATATCCCCATCTGTTTGCAATGAGCTACCATCCTTGCTCACGCCAAACAGTTTAATCCTCTGTCCCTGTTCAGCGCATCTTGGAGATTTCAACACAAACAGATCATGGGTTGCTCCCGTTAACCACCGCACGCGCTGATAGGGACCATTGAACCTACGCCAGCACCCTTTACGTGTCGTTGCACTATGCAGCATCTTTCGTGTCGTTGCACTTCATGGAATCTACCGCTCATTCCTGATATCATTGCAACTCTCATTACGTGGTTTGACTTTTCATGTCGAACAAAACCTTCGTGGTTTGACCCTTTTTGGTCAAACAAAAATTTCGTGTCAACATCATTCCCAACTTGGATCATGCTGTTACAACTCAGCTCCTGAAACTCACCGGTACCTACTGGCATGAATGGTGGAAGGAGACAGAGGTTGTTTTCATGTGGATCAGTTGTGGAGGATGTATCAGTTATCTCTTCACACATTTGCCAGGAAGATTTCCATCCTACTCTATCAATCACACCCTGGATACGTGCATGCAACAGAACTTGTAGTGGATCTACCCCCCACACACTGGATCATCATAGGACTCGGGGATTTGCGATGGATGTTAAGGAGTTTGGATTTCAGGAGGTGGATGCAGAGTTGATGCCGCTCGAGGAGGTGTGTTGGAATAATTCGACCGGCATGTGTTGCTGTGTCACATTAGTCACACTTTCTTTGTAATATCCCCATCTGTTTGCAATGAGCTACCATCCTTGCTCACGCCAAACAGTTTAATCCTCTGTCCCTGTTCAGCGCATCTTGGAGATTTCAACATGGTGGTGCTACGGGCAGTGTAACAAGTGGTGGTGCTACAGGCAGCGTAACAAGTGGTGGTGCTACGGGTGGTAGTACGTAGGGGGGAGATGCAAATGGGGGTGGTGCTGATGAGGTTGACAGTACTGCTGAGAATGGTCCTAAACTGGATTGCATCTCCGAGGGTGACGATTGTTGAGTCACCAGGGGGTGGTTTACAAGGAACGGGTTAGTCAAATTCAGATGCAGGTGTTGATCTGTATCTGTCAAGGCTATGATACTGAGCTCCGATTCACTCGGTATTACCAACCAACCAACCAACCAACCTTACCCATACTATCCTCACTACCATCTGGTCTCGGCTCAGCATATCCGGTACATCGTCTAGAGTATCTCTCCCACCTCTCACTATTCTCTCATTTCCCAACCATTTCCTTACCCATCCTTCCCCATGACACTCAATGCCTACTTATTATTTCAGTCATGGCCCTATTGTTTTATCTTCGGCCATCCTCCATTGTCTTATTCTCATCCACTCCTTCATTATTTTATTCTCAGCCATACTCTATTATTCTATTCTCACCTACATTTCTTATTCTATTCTTGTTCACTGTGAACAATGCCTCCACATGGTTTTTCATACCTTATTGTTCTCTATTTCCTACGCCACCCTGTTCCATATCTTGCTTCTTAACCCATATAAGTTGCAGATGTATGTAGATAGTTCCTCACTCAGAATATCAACTTGGCTTAGACCCCCTCACCTGCCTTTCTCCTGTCCAAGTCCTTCACTCAAGCCGACGCCCTTGGCACCTTTGCCAGTACCGCTCCTGTCCAAATAAGTGGCATGCACGGAACAGCAGGGTGTAACATACGAGCACATTGAAGCCTAGCCACCTCGAAAGGCCTATAGGACATTGACCGAATCCTCGGCTTCACTGAGTCCTGACAGTATATTCTGAGTGACACTGCTTTCCATGCCACCTCAGTTCTCACGATCATGCCCCCATGTACTAGATCCACAGCCCGTATAGATGACAATCGACTCACCCCCACAGTAATCAATGAAGGGAGCGCAAAGCCTCTGGAACCCCACCCCTTCTCATTGGCTATACTTCGCCAACAATAGAACTGCAGCATCTCACCTCCCCCTTCGAGCACGAACCACGCATAGAAGAGGTTGCTGATGATAACATTGAATATGCAGATTATAACAATGATGATCAAGAACCCCATCCAGCAGAGGATGAACCCGGTTCAGTACATTATGACACAGATGCTGAAACCGAAGAGCAGCCTCAACACCACTGACAGGCAAACATGCCTAAACCTCCCTGCACTCTAATAGCCACACCTCCCCAACCTGCGGTTACACCCGGTCAACCCGTGGCAGTACCCCTGCAACCCATGGCCACACCTCCTCTGCTCGTGGCTGTACTGCCGCAGGCCAGGCAAGCTCCCCGAGTCAGACCAGCCCCACAGGCCAGGCAGGCTCCACAAGCCGGGCTACTTACTAGGGCCAGGGCCCCCATGAACCCGGCCAACAATAACAACCTTTTGAATGCCATTCTTGAACTTGGCAGAACCACCTGGAACCACTGACAAGATGGTCAAGCTGTGAGAATTCAAGAACCGGAACCCTTCAATGGGACTGACCCAAAGAAGTTAAAGGGCTTCATCTTCCTTTGCAGAATAAACTTCTACACCCAGCCTAACTTGTTCCCTGACGATAGGCAAAAAGTCAATTATATGGTCTCCTACCTGAAAGGAATGGCTCTAGAATGTTTTGAGCCTTACCTAACAGGTAACCCCAATACAGAACCCTGCTAGACCAGCAATCTAGAGCTTTTTATTGATGAGTTACAGATCAACTTCAGCTCTTGAGACGAGAGAGCCAATGCTGAGATGGCCCTCAAAAAGCTAACTATGCAGGACAACCACAGAGCCACTAGGTTTTTTGTAGAATTTTACAGGCTTGCGGCTTTCATCGACTACAATGACAATGCTCTCCTCCACAAGGTATACATGGCACTGTCAAAATGCATCAAAGATGGCCTCATCTATTTTGATAAACCCCATACACTCGACAAACTTCGAAATCATGTCCAAAGGATCGACATGAGGTATTGGGAACGAAAAGCTGAACAGTCTGTGGAGCGTAGTAATGAGCCAAAGAAAGATATAAGATC
Organism: Gomphus sp. MG54; assembly: GCA_003314385.1. Lineage (NCBI taxonomy): Eukaryota > Fungi > Basidiomycota > Agaricomycetes > Gomphales > Gomphaceae > Gomphus > Gomphus sp. MG54. The sequence continues at coordinate 9,107 of QLPG01005131.1, forward strand.
GGAAAAGCCTGGCAACAGATCCACCTCGGACAACCACCAGCAACCTAACAGCAACGATAATGGCACCAAGGACATGTCTAAGAACAAAGATGGGAAAACGCCCCAGCAAAACCCAGCCGAGTACACTAAGACCCTTGGAAAGGATGGCAAACTTCTCCTGGCAGAGCAACAAAGACGCATGGACAACAACCTGTGTCTCCTCTGTGCTGCCAGTAATCACAAAGTCACTGAATGCCCCAAGGCAACTAAAGCCCACATGACAACCACTCCCAACTCTGTCTCACAGGCATCTGATGCCTTGGACATCAATGCTGAGGATTCAGCAATGGCGACCGAAGACTAGTCTGCCTTCCATTAGCCTCTGAGCACACTGAGAGTTGCGTTGACTTGGTAGATGCTAGTAGCAAGGTTTAGATCAATACTCCTATGCCCCTGCATTTTCTTTCGATTTTCTATCATCTAATTGGGTATCAAACATTCTCGGCACCCCACCTCGATGCTTAATCGTTTCAGCACCTGTTTATAGTTACCGTTTTATTTAGAATTCCTTGATCCAGTACTGCTTATTCAGTTACTACTGAATACATGGATATGTCACTAGATCATCTGTCAGGACAAACTCAGTCCACCATCTGTCTGTCACGTCACTAAATCCGTTGGTCAGCAATATTTGGTCACAACTCATTCACCTGCTATAATCCACTGATTAACAGGGTATTGGGCAGTATTACATTCTGTCATGCTACTAACACCTTTAGGTGCATCTTAATGGCCTCGGTCCAGTCGGCACTTGCTACTGCTCCAAAAGCCTCACCTAGGATCCTGTTCCATCGCTGGAAGCTCTGCCAATAGCCCTAGTCAATGCAACTGCCTCATGGATGCTTGTATACCAGAATGGCTGGCAAGTTTTTAGCTAGGACCTCTCGGTAAATGGTGCCATTTGGCACGTTTGGCCAAGGTCTCTTCTGTCCATCCCTACCTGTTCTTGTCCCATACATACATATATGTCCTTACCACCCTTCTCCATTCTTCTTGGCTAGAGGCCAACACCTTTAGTAGATGGTGGGATGTCTACCTAAAAAAGGGGGGGGTAATGACCAGCTAGAAACACTCCTAACTAGGCAATCTCCCCTCCTGAAGACTCCTGTCTCTTGAATTCCTCTTCATTCACCCCCCTGTCCCAACAATTAAATCCTCCCCCACCATCCAGAAAATCTCCCTCCTGGCTACTTCAGCAGTAGCATCGGCCACTTTCCTCTTGGCCTCTTGCTTCTGCTGTCTCTCCAACCTCTTCCTCTCTATCCCAGCCTTTTATACTCTCCTCTAATCACATTCAGGCACCAGACCCCACACCTCTTGGAAGGCTACATCCAGTCATCAGAACCTTATATTTATACTGCACCCACCAGCTTCATAGGTTCAGCTGCTAAGGGGGGATACTGTTAAGGCCATGATACTGAGCTCCGATTCACTCGGTATTACCAACCAACCAACCAACCAACCAGCCTTACCTATACTATCCTCACTACCATCTGGTCTTGGCTCAGCATATCCAGTACATCATCTAGACTATCTCTCCCACCTATCCCTTCCACCTCTCACTATTCTCTCATTTCCCAACCATTTCCTTACCCATCCTTCCCCGTGACACTTGATGCTCACTTATTATTTCAGTCACGGCCCTATTGTTTTATCTTCAGCCATCCTCCATTGTCTTATTCTCATCCACTCCTTCATTATTTTATTCTCAACCATACTCTATTATTCTATTCTTACCTACATTTCTTATTCTATTCTTGTTCACTGTGAACAATGCCTCCACATGGTTTTTCATATCTTATTGTTCTCTATTTCCTATGCCACCCTGTTCCACATCTTGCTTCTTAACCCATATAAGTAGCGGATGTATGTAGATAGTTCCTCACTTAGAATATCAACTTGGCTTAGACCCCCTCACCTGCCTTTCTCCTGTCCAAGTCCTTCACTCAAGCCGATGCCCTTGGCACCTTTGCCAGTACCGCTCCTGTCTAAATAAGTGGCACGCACGGAACAGCAGGGTTGTTAAGTCCGCGTGTCAGGCGCTTAGCTAGTACTTCCGATGGGGCTTTCCGGGGTAGCGCAAGGGTCCGTAATGGGGCCGAAGGCCGGAAGCGGATCGGACAGACTATGGACGGGAATGGAGGCGCCAGGGATTCAGGGTAGGTCGGAATGGTTCAATCCAGTCGCTGAGATGTTTGAGGTCGAAGGGACTTGGCTTCAACTTATGTGTTGCGCCCTCCTCGATCGTCTGTCCCTAATTTCGGAGAGGAGATGGAAGTTCACCGGAGTGAGTTGGGAACTAGATGGACTAAGATGATATTCGTACTAGCGAACAGTCTAGTCGACTGGGAGACTATATACATGCGACTATCCTTGTACTATCTTTGCCGGTCATAAAACAAGGGAAAAGGGAGTACAAGGGGTCAATATAAAAGAGAGAACAAGGGAGTGAGGTATGCGATGGTCCTGCGTGTCGGTTATCAAAGTATTGAGTCCGGTCGGAGACGGACTCAGAGATGGTGTCTCGGTCATGACGGGAATGGAAGCGGGAAGTCGGATTCTCGATTGGGCTTTGTTGGGGACGGAGATTACGGAAAACAATCCTTTGTCTTTTTGGTCGGAAAGGTCTCGGTGTTAAGTCCGCGTGTCAGGCGCTTAGCTAGTACTTCCGAAGGGGTTTTCCGGGCTAGTGCGAAGGTCCGTAATGGGGCCGAGGACCGAGACCGGGGTCGAACGGACTACGGACGGAGACGGAGGCGCCGGAAGTTTAGGGTAGGTCGCGGAAGAGGTCAATCCGGTTACTGAGATGTTCGAGGTTGAAGGGACTTGGCTTCAACTTATGTGTTGCGCCCTCCTCGATCGTCTGTCCCTAATTTCG